>BMAV01027183.1:132361-182361 GCA_019973955.1 Trichonephila inaurata madagascariensis | reverse complement strand
GGACGTCTTAAGACACTTTAAGGCCCTGGGCCCGGAGAAATCTTAAGATTTTTTTGAGGCCATGGGCCCTCATGTAAAAGTAGGCCCTACCTGAGATCTTTAAAAGTAGACAGTATATAGCAAGCATTTTCAAGTATTCGTTGAAACGGATATAATTTGAAACAAATAAATATGCACGACTACAATCTCGAAAACCTAGGCACAAACCGGCTCGACCGATGACCTTATTTCCACTAAATGAGTTGAAGGATTGGAAATGGTTAAAGGCCTAGGCTTAGACATGGATCACATAATAATACAGTCTTACCACTTTTTCCAGTTGACATGTACTTTGAAATTCACTGTTTTTCGGAAAATATGTACGGGTATGATATTTGACCATTCAAATTATCCAGATCATGATCTTATTAAGACAGAGTCGAGAATGAAACGAGGCCCCCACTGTGGGCGAGGCCCTGGGCCCGAGCTCAGTTGGCCCATGCCTTAAGACGTCCCTGGGTAAAAGATATATATATACATAGAGAAGAAGGTTTATACATGGAGTAATTTTTTGAGCTATTAGTGAGTGAAACAACTAGAGGACATGAATGAAAGAGCCCGATAACTAATTTTATGTCCAACAGAAAGTGTATCAATAAAAAACGGAGAAAGGCGCCTCACACACCCATTCATTCATCACGAAATCTCCGGAACTATTAGACTTGATTTTCGGTAAGAACATTATATTTGTTGTGCAGAGATCTGCTAAGAAATATTTTTTTCAGAAATCGACTTCAAAGGGGATACGAGGAAATATTAGATTCAAAAAATTCGATTTCGAACTATCAGAACTACAGACTTGAAGTTTGATAAGCATGGTTCTTTTATTGAGTAGAAAACCCACTAAGAACGTACTTGTGGAAATCGACAACCAAGAAGGGCTATTGAAAATTACAGGGCGTTACAGATTGAAAAAATTCGGTTTTTGAAACATTAGATCTGCAAATTTGAAATTTGGCACACGTGTTTTTTTTCGTTGAATACAGATTCTCTGAGAATGGGTTTTACCGAAGTCAACTACAAAAGGAACGGTGAAGGTGTGTATAGTTAAAAACTCTGTTTCATTGTTAGAACTATTAGACCTATATACTTGCTTGAAGTATAGTAAGCACATGCATCTTTTAATTAGTAGATATCTACTAAGAACGGGTTTTGTGGAAATCGACTTCCAGGTGAAGTCACGTAATTAAAAAAGTTACTGTTTTTAAATTATTCGATGTACAGACTCGAAGTATGGCAAACACGTTTCTATTGTTCAGTAGAGATCGGATAAGAGTGGATTTTGCCGAAATTGACTAAAGGTTTGCTGGAGATCGCGGTTGCATTATAAGGCAAGGCTTAAGGAGGGACATAAATAAAATATTTCCGCTTTTGAACTATGAGGCCAGCAGACTTGAAATTTGGAAATCAAATTTCTTATGTGAATACATTTCCGCTGAGAGTGGGTATTGTGGAAATAGACTAAGGAGATTGGTTATCAGAGCATACAGTATAACTAAGCTTCCGTTTTAAAAATTCTAGTCCTTCCCTTTTTAAATCAAGAAGATCGGGCTACAAGTGTTTTTTAATATAATATAAAGCCTTATACTATGACTTATATATATCAATAATTTAAAAACAGTTTTTAGTCGTACTACATCATGAAACACCAAGTGAAGCAGGCGAGTGTAACGGCCAATTAAGGTACCGTAAAATCTAGCGTATAGCACGCACTTTTAACACAAAAAATAACATCGAAATTTACGGGCGCGCGTTATACGCCGGATATAAAAACGAGAGCTTTAAAAGTAAAGAAAAATTGAGCATAGAAAAAAATTAGACTTCTACATGGATCGAAATACTCTTATTTTAAAAGAAATTCCTTATGAAGTAACTGAAGTATTCTAGAAGAATACTATTTTTTTTTCTATAGATAATTACATTAGGTATTAATCTTATAGTTAATACCACGAATAAATGACTTCAAAACATAAGAGCATTGACCACTACATTTCAGGTTTTTTTCATAAAAATGGAGGGTGCGCGTTATACGGCGAAAATATCTAAAATTTAAAAATTGCAGCTGGAAAATATAGGTGCGGTATTTAAGGTATATAAATTATACGAAACTTTATTTTATGAATTTATTGCAACTTTAAATTTTAATTCAAACCATTTGTCACATTTTTTATTATTTATTTAAGTTAGTACTACTAAGATATCTAATAAAATAATGATAAATCTTATTTGGAAACCTAAATTCTGTTTTTGATTTCAAATCCTTTTCATCATAATTGTAGTGCACTTTGAAATAATTTTATAACACTTTCTTTACATTTCCGTCCATTTTTTTCAATACAAAATTTATAGTAGCTTTTCATTCTGAACCAAGAAGGTTTTGTCTTAGCTCTTTCTATAAGTGATGCAATTTATATTATGTATTAAATATTATACGTAATAACTTAACAATACATATATTGTAAATTTTTATGTGAAAATGACAAGCATAAAATGTAAAAAGAGTACAAAAAAGTGTTTAAGAATATTAAGATAAAGAAATATTGAAGCAGAATACCTGAAAATATATAAAAATGAAATCAATAGCAAAGTAGTGTATACATATGTGTGTATCTATACTCGTATGCATGTGTATTTATGTATTTGATTACTTACAAGATTATTAAATTATTTCATCAATAAGGCTTTATTGAGGATCATCGAAAAGTTTCCTGAAACCCGTTGGGAAACCCTGTTTTAGAGAAATACAAGAATTTTGGTGACGTACCTCACAATGTTGAATCATGGTCAAATGCCGAACTTAACATCCGAACTGGTAAATTGTTGTATCTTTTAATTTCCGCAGCTCTCTAGGAGAGGATTTTAAAGTTTAATTTCATTTAAGGGAGTCCGGCACGTTCATAGGAGCCCATGATAAATTGCATAAGTTTATGTACCTTTTTCTCAGAAACTACTTATTTCTCATGAACATAATTTTTACATTACGTTATGTGTACAATCAATAAAACTTTAACATACAGTTTTGCCTTTTTGTTAAAAATGAAAGTAATTACGAATTTTTAAAAAAATTTCCAATCCCCCCTCTTCTAAAATTTAGTTTAAAAAGCCTTATTTAAAAAAAAATTGCTAGACGTATCTAATCCCCTCCATTAAAATCTGTAAACATGTTGAAGGTATGCTCACTGAAAATGCGAGGATGTCATAATACGCAGTTTTTGAGAAAAGGTACGTAAAGTGAAAAATATCACATTTTTAGAAAACTGGCTTTAAAGTAAAAATTTTTAATTTTTCAGCATTTACTTTTTTTAGTACTTTCCAGAAGCATATGAATCGTTTTCTTTACACTCTGCTCATACTAAATATTCTTCTTATCTTCTTTTTTTCATTATTTTTAGCAATTTAGCCTTTTGGGGGATCGCAAGATGCTTTCGTTGGGCTACACGAATCTTACGTGCATCTAATTTTTGAAGCATGGCACACACATGTAACTTCGTTCAATATCACAATATTTTAAAATCATTAATATTGCTACATGACTCATATTGAATTGTACAATATATATAGCCATATTTACCCCTAATTTTAATTTTTACTTTAACAAATGTAGATTTTAGAATCGCTGACCATATGGTGTTATTAACGGACTCATTTGGGTTCTGAGTCTTTCAATGCAAAGATTTTCTTTATAACATAGAATCACCTAGATCTCTAAAAATTGGCATCGTTTAATTCATTATGGTATATAGTATGTGTGTGTTTATGGTCATAGTGTCTTTCGTTACATTCAGCTTCTTCCTTTTGAAATTTACACCATGAATTTATCCCCGCAGGACACAGTCCATGTTGAGGGCTCTCGTATGAAAACAGAAGATGAAAATAAACAGCCCAAACAGCAGTTTTCATGCTGTATAGATCATTGAATATTATTTTTAATAGCCGTACTATAATATCTTCTGAATTTTTTGTATTAAAATGTTGGTGAGTCGGTTACGACCTCTTAGGCTTTTTTCATCACTTAACTGTTTTTCTCTGTTTCGCTTTTAAGATCCAAAAAACGTGTGTACCCATACACCTTTGGATAAGCCCAATACACTCTAATTTTTCCACTTGAACGTCATATGGATTCGTGCTCATCGAAACTTATGCAAGAGCTCCTTGCAGAGCTCATTTGATCCGCGTCAAGGAGTAGCTTCATTTGAAAAATACTTCTAATTATCGTATTTCCTCATATCATACATAATTTTAAACAGAAATATTTAAACTTTTAAAAAATATAAAAATGCAAAAATATGGATAATTTTTTGAAAATTCATCTGCTAGACCCCTTAACAAACAATATTATCTATTATTTTAGACAACCGTTTTTTAGTTTAACCATGTGATTTAAACTTATTTCTCGAGCTGAACATCGATCGCTCGTCATGAGTTAATGACCAGAACTGCTCGGTTACCGCAGCTGTTCTGGTCTATTTGCATCAAAATAAAATCACAAATATATAATAACTTAGAGTTCCTGCTCAATTTTAATAGATAGAGACGTAATAAACAAGCTTATTTAAAAGTTTCTTTTACAGCATTTTTTTAACAAATGTAGATAAAAATTCCCATTTAACAAATTATTTTCTTTTTTGTGCTGAATTCATTAACATTTTTTTTTGAAAAAATGAACCTGTATTAATGACTGAAATTATCAATAACAGGTGTATTTTATATATTTACTTTTTATCTTTTACTCAATTACCTTGAAGTTCAATATTCATGAAAACCAAACAAAAAGAATTAGGTACACCATTTCTTATATAAAGCCAAATTATATATATAAACATCAAATTAAATGAACTATTTAAAATTTTAAAAAATATTCCCTTACGAAAAAATATATAAGCATTTAAATCAGTGTTTCTCAATTTTTTTTTATACTGAGCCCCCGTAAACGTTTAAAAAGTTTTTATGCCCATTATATATGTTATGATATACATATCGTAAAATCTCTGGCGTATAACGCGCACTTTGAACACAAAAAATAAAATCGAAATTATGATGTGCGCTATACGCCGAGTATGAAAACGATAGCTTTAAAAAGAACGAAAGAGATGAGCATAATTTTTTTTTATTTCTATATGTTGCAAAATATTGTTCATTAAAAAAATGACTTGCCTTATGAACTCAAAGAGTTTTAGTCTTAGAAGAAAACTATTTTGTGTGTGTGTTAAAAGTTTGGAATAATACCTCGAATAAATGACTTCAAAACATAAGAGCAATGTATACAAATAATTCAGATTTCTTAGTAAAAAGGGGTATTGTGTGTTATGCGGCGAATATATCTAAAAATTATAAAAAATTAAGCTTGAAAGTACAGGTGCGCGTTATATGCCAGATTTTATTGTATATATGAAACTTAAAAGATAAATGAAATTATTACAGTAAATTTTACAATGGAAAACTTAAGTAAAAAAAAATTAGTGATATCCTTGCGCTTTATTTTTGTTGCAAAGAAATTTTATGATGGGTTCCAATTTTGTTAACGTTAGTCTCAAGTCTCCTCGGTTTGAAGATGGAAATTGTAACAAGAGCTCTCTTGCACATTTGGTTGCATTTGGATATTTCTTTTCGATTTCTTCCAAAGCCATGTCATACTCCTTTTATATAAAATAACGGCTTGATTGATGCATTGTTTTGCACTTATGCGAGTTCTTGATGCTGTAAATCTAAAGTATCAGAAAGATCTATAAACATTGGCTGTGTTCTCATCAAAGTTGAGAAATCAATTTTTTTGTAAATCAGAAAGTCTTTCGTTTAAATCAGCTGACAAAATTTTTAGAAGATTGACAATGTAATATTTTTAGCTGTATCAATCACTTCATATTTTTGACGCCAGTAAAACCTTTCAAAACTTGTGTTCAAAATTTTGTTTATAATTGGCTATATCACTAATAAAACGATCACTTACGTTTTAAAGGATTACTGCTTTTAATTGGTCCTCTTAAGAATCGAATTGCTCCCTAGTGGGGCGTAGGCTCCACGTTGAGAAACACTGGTTTAAATCTTCAGTATCTGCTGATATTAGAAGCGAAGTTGAACATATTACTTTTGAAATTCCCCCTCCCTTTTCAAACCCAAATCATTAACTCAACTCTCTTCAGATCTCAACCTCCTCGAATCCTTCAGAATCTAGGCTATATGAAAAAAAATTCTTTTCCTCCGAAAAATTTGCGACAGTCCTACGGCAAACTCCGGTTCCTCCATCCTAGATTTTCCATCACCGAGGTGCGAAATAAACTGTTCCTCATCCTTTTGTATGACGGCTTCAGATTGCACCCGCTGCACTCTTTCCCACGTGCCACAGATCTACGTCACGGGGACCCCACGAAGTGATGTCATCGGTCATCCATCTCTGTCACCTGGTGGTTGCATCATCCTGGCACAACACATAATGACACTCCTCCAAGAATCAATTAACCACCGGCGACATCCTCCCCCATCCCTCAAAAGGTGAGGCAGCCCCTCTCTATTTAATCGAGGCAGAGATGGATGGAGATATAGGTTCGGGACGAGTGCCTGGCAATGATTTACCTACTGGCCACTCTGCTGAAGATTGTTGGTGGAGTAATTTTTAACGAAGTGGAGGTTTTTCTTGCATAAATTAACGAACTCCAAAAAACGAACACCTATATTTTTTGATAGTACTCGTCTGATTTAGACCCTAAAACTCATCTAATAGATTTAATTCTTTTAAATGAATCTTCTTTGTTCTTCCTTTTTTTTAAAAATATTTCTGAAAAAATTTCAAGTTATTCACTCTTTAACACATTTTATGATGGTCATAAATCTTGAACTGGTTTTATTAGATCCTAGCTCGCCGAGAGCATTAGAGTTCTGGACGTTTTATCCAAGAAGTCAACCTTTGACCCCCCTTTCCCAGTTTACTAGAAACATCTTTGATATCCTCTTTCACCCTCAGTGAAGTTGTCCCCGTGTTCTAATTGTAAAATAATGTATGTTTAAAATTACTTGTATGCTTTTTAAATTATAAAATGTGCTTAAAATTTATTAATTTAGTATAAAATTATTTTCTTATTAGTGAAAATACAATGGAGTTTGTTTCGACATTGTTTTTTCTTGTTTTCCTTGCATTTTTCTTTCTTTCTTTTTTTTTTTTTTGATGGGTAAGATATATAAAATAAACATAAATTAATTTTTAAAAAAGTATGAATAATTACTTTTTTTTAAATTCATAGCGTTTATGAATTTAAAATTTGTTTCATGTAGTTTATAAAGTACATTAAAAGAGATGAACCTCTATATAACGAATTTTCCATATAACTAACTTTTTTCCGGAATTTAACGACTTTGTTATATAGAGGTCCGACTGTATTATATAAGCAGAAAAGTGTAGTGAATAGAAAGGGTGTCAGAGAAGAGTTACTGTACATATATATATATATATATAAGTGTGAAATATATATATATTCCTGAATGAAAGGGGAAGGAGAGATGGAAGAGATAAAGTAGTAAAGAGTTGAAAGACTGTTCATGGTCAAAAAAATCTCGCAGAAAAAAATCTCGAAATTGAATGAGTCTCTTTATAAGGAAACTTCTGTATATCGCAAACAAATAAATCTTTGATACAATATTTTTTAATAGAGTCAGATTAAAAGTAAATAACTCTCCATTTAAAATTTATTTTTAAAATTTTTAATTTTTCTAAATAAATGAGCTAAATGCAAAAGATTGTATGTGTGTAATTAATTCCGATGCGGCTTAATCATAGGATAAGAGCTTCAAGAATTAATGTAGGATATCCCATTTGTAAAAGGTTAGATCATATTCCCTTTACCGTGGTCGGCAATTCTAATCAAAACAGTATTCCACATCAACGCCATCTAGCGTCCCTTTTAAAACACCGACATCAACCTTTTTCGGCAGAGGCCCACTAACACCCGTCGAGAAACGTCGTATTTCGCGCGTCAGCGCCGTTCGTCCGCGCCAGGCGGTAAGCCTTAATAGCACCATAACGAATTCTATTTAATCTCGATTGCCTCCCTTAAAGTAATGTGATCTAACTTTCCTATTCTTTCGAAATATGCTTATCTAACTTTCCTATTCTTTTGAAATATTCCCCATTTACATACTCCCCTATAATTCATAATAAATTATTTAGTTTTCAACCAGTTTCTTTCTTTAACTATGTTGTCTATTTTATTTCAAAATTAACTAGTACACCCTAAGAACCCCTAGACACCACGCCATAAAAACCCCGCTATCTGAAGGATCCCACCTTTTGGAAGATTTCGGTTGGATTCCCACATTAATAACACACAAAAATTTTTTTCCATACTAAATACAAAATATATTAGTAACAATACATGAGATGTTACATTTTTCTCATGCTTTTCATGTTACAAATTAAACATTTGTTGGAATCAATAATAGGACGGAAAGAAATTATATTTTAAAAAATCAAATTGACTCTAATTACTAATTTTCTCTTTTACAATTTAAATTCAAAAAAATTTAAACACATTTTTTTATAGTACTGTGAGAAAATTTTAAAAAATAACAATAATATCTAGATAGCTGGAAGAGACTTTTAAAGGAAAAAATATTATTTGATAAAAACTAGAACTATTAAGCTGGTTATATTGTGTAAAGTACTGGTTGATTCAAAAATAGTGTGACCAGTTTCAGAGCATCATACATTTTTATTGAATTAAATTATTTACATGCAATTTTAAATGTGGTTTACTTCAGAAAAGTACACTTCACCTAAATGCTTAGACCAAGCCAAATTAGCTCTTTTCTACCACTTTTGAGGATATTTTTCAAATTCTCTTTTTATTGCTTTTTGAAGCCCGCGTAAAATGTTCTTAATTTACGTCTTTTTAATATTTTTTAAGTATCCTCCCAAAAAATAATCGTAAAAACACAATCAGGAAATAGTGGTGGACATCTCAGAAAAATATTTTTTTTTCAGCCATTTTATGGTTGCTTTTGATCTATCACTTGGTGCAGAATCTTGGAGAAAAACAAAGTTTTCTTGTTGGCAAAGTCTCTTACTTTCTTTGATCATGTGCTTCAAAATTTTATTCCGAAAGTATTTAGCATCAATTTTAGCCTTTGGTTCTACAAAAAATGGTTTTGTTAAGCCTTGTTAAGTTAAGGGGACATTCTCATCCATACCATAACGCCTGATGCCAACTTTCCTTTTGCGAAACAGCTGTGCATTTGTGACGCTTTTCGCATGAAATATATTTTATCTTCGTTTTGCCAGCTGTGCATGACAAATGAAAAAGTGCTTCATCAAAAGTTATCCATGTTTTGTGTCTACCTTTGCGTAGCATTAAATACAATGGACAAGAACGTTTTCGTTTTTCTATGGTATTTGCAGACATTTTATGACAGACTGATTCAATAACTTTTTTATAATTAATTTTCTTTTCCTGACGATAAATTGTAGATTGCGATACCTGTAGTTTTTTTGTTAAAGCTCTTTGTGGCAGAGGATTTTCAACAGCGATAAGTCTTTCAGCTTCATTTTTTCTTTTTTACCAAAGACTTTCTTCTGTCTACATTTCCCTGGAGCTTTTGATTGTCAGCCTAATTTTATTTGTTTTCAAAGTTTTGATAGCAATCCATTAGAAAAATACCTTTTCTGATTTTTGAATTCTGTATTTAGAACAGAATTTGAGCAACCATCCTTCGTTTCGGGTTTGATGATCTAATTTAGGTGCCATAATTTACTTCCACTAATAAAAATAGTTAGATTGATAATTTAAACGTTTCATTTTTAAAATATAACTGGCTGTAAAGCAATTAAAATTTACAGTAAATAGTTATATGCTTTTAAAATTGGTCACACTAATTCTGAATCAACCTGTAAGAATCATGTTAAATCTAAAGTAGAAAAGGAATTAGTGTAGAAAACAGAATTCGAGCGCGGTTCCCTTAGTTTATACTAATTGCTTTTAAACTGTGTTTTACGGAACTCTGGGATTCCGCAAGGAATACATCCAGGGATTCCACGAGTCACAATAAAAAAATGAAAAGAAAATTATAAATTTGTATGCAAAATGGATTCTCGTTTTCTATGAAGTTTGTATAGCCACAAGTATCTAAAACTTCTCCCAGTCATTAAAACTGATATAATTTTATTATACATAAGAACATCATTTGTAATATTTTTTAAACTTTTATTATAATATAATAAAATAATATTAAAACTTTTTTTCTTTTTATATACTACTTACTAGATTATAAATATTCTGTTTACTATCTTGGGTTTCACGAAATAATTTTGTATTCATTAGTACAATGTTTTGAATAACTTATAAAAGAAAAATGCATCCTTTTTTTAATTTGAAGAAAAATATCTATAATGAAGGAGAGGGAATAACTTATCGATATATCAACCTGTTTGAGATTAAAATATAAATTCAAAAAGTAACAGCTTCTACATTCTAGGTTGTAATTCATGTAAAATACACAGGATTTCCCACATAGCTGTAAATATTTTAATGCCATCCAGAACAATGTTTCTTTTAAGCGTAAAAAATATTTCTTAACATATTAACTATAAAAACAAATTAAACGCAGAATATGAAATGCGACTGCAAAAAATTTCAATTGGCATAGACTTCCTAGTTACTAAACATAATGCATAGGTAGGTGACACTTGGATCACAAACTTTATTAATAAATAAATTATATTTTAAAATTACATTATATTTTTTTTAAAACAAATACAATACTTTGTCTTTACATAAAATACCTATAACATGTTTATCTACTTTAAATATAATTTTAAGATATATTCCTTTAAGTGGGAAAAATGGGGTACCCCGGGAGCACTTTATAGTTCTAAGTGTACCAAGAGTCGAAAAAGTTTGAAGACCACTAGTTTATATATCAAATAATTCCTGAATAAATAATGGAATACAAGTAGACGAAATGACCTGATTAAAAATAGAGAACTTTCAAAAAAAACAATTAAACATAATATTCAAGCTATACATCCAATGTACAAAAAGCAATAATAATAATAATCTAAACTCAGGGCAGTAGTGTAACGTACTTCCCCGCAACCCCCACATCGCGGGGGCAGGATTTTAGGGGGTTCAAAGCCTATGTTATGTTGCAATACTTTGCGGTACTTTGTAAAATCCGGTTTGGGGTCCAAAATCTAACTTTTCAAGGGGACCCTAAAATTCTCCGTTACGCCACTGACTCCGAGGCGATAAACAGAGTAGTCGGTGTTTATAAATTTCGAACGCGGAATGTTTTCCCTTTTGAATCCAATCTCCAGCCCCGATCTCCTCTCTAACACACTACCATCCCAATCCGATTTAAAAAGCCTCCTCCTCGACATCCCCTGGGTCCCCATTCCACTTAGAAAAAGGATGGATGAAACACGGAAGTGGCGATTATGTCGACTTGACTTGTCGCACTCTTCGAACAAGGATCACAAATCTCCGGAACCATCCGCTATGATTCAGGAGACATCGCGTAATGTGTCCGCGATATTATTCCTCCCCCTCGCACCACTTAAGAGGAGTGTGTTGAGCTGCCAGTGCGGTCGTCCCATGTTACAGACACCATTCTTCAACCGAGATCGTATCCGCCGCACTAGAAGAAAGCTGTCGCGTATTCTGACGGTGGTCACTTTATCAAATGGTGACGTTTTCTAATTTCCACAAATGTTGCTCTTAGTTTTCGTTTGTACTGGAATTTCGATTTCTTTTGGAATTTTTTTTTTTTTTTTGATGGAACTCAAGTATTTGTAATTTGTTAATCTAACCAAGAAAAACATTAAATGTACGTAATAACAAGTAATATAAAAAAATAGATTTTAAGTCAATTCCTACTTAGATCAACAACAAAAAAACTTTATTTTAGCTACTTTTTATTAAATAGTTACAATTAATATAAATAAGTTAAAGCGTAGTGCATTTTTATGTCTAATTTACGAAAGATTTTTTGACATACACTCATGAGACAAAAAAAATTAGCACACCAGAAATAATTACGGGATCGTAACGAAACTTGGCATGAAGGTACATGTCGGAGAGATATGGAAATGATCACACACACACACACAGAAATTCAGCGTGATAGCCTCATTACGTATAGCAGGTAGAGGGCGTTTAACGTCGTTCTCCGTGGAGTACAAAACAGGTAACAAAAGCTTGTTTGAGTGTGCTGAATCGTTTACAAAGAAAGAACCGAGGCAGACATGCCATTACGCCGTTTTTGAAGACAATATGAGCAGCTGTCGCAGTTTGAGAGGGGGAGAATCATCGTCACGATGGAAGCTGCGTGGTCAGCTAGGCGAGTAGCTCGTCAATTAGTCCGCTCTGATTGTATTGTGAGGAAGTGTTGGGACCAGTGGATTCGAAAGATGTCATTTACACGAAGACTAGGCTCAGGACGCCCTCGACAGAGCAGTCATCGAGAAGACCGCCACATCGTAAGAAATGCACGCGTTCAGTCAACTGCTTCATCCGCCGCCATCCAGGCACAGGTAGCACCTTCACTAGGGGCCCCTGTGTCTTCTCGAACCGAAGGCGCCTAGCTGAAGGACATTTGGGATCGCGGTGCCCATTACGTGTGCTGCCCTTGGCGTCCACCCATCGACGCCTCCGTTTGGCGTGGTGCCTCTCACGAGGAAACTGGACTGCAGCGGAATGGAACCAGGTCGTCATTAGCGACGAATCCAGATTCAATCTCAGCAGTGATGACAATAGTGTTCGTGTAAGGAGACCCCGTGTTGAACGCCTCAATCTTGCCCTTGCTTTACAGCGACACACTGCTTCCACAGCTGGTGTGATGGTATGGGGTGGCATTGCCTACAATACACGGTCACCCCTAGTATTGATCCGTGGCACGATGACAGCCCATTGGTATGTCCATGACATCCTGTAATCACATGTGTTTCGACTCATGCAATGGCTCACAGGAGCCATTTTTCAACAAAACAATGCTCGGCCTCACACGGCAAGAATTGTCTCCGCACTGTTACTACCCTTCCTTGGCTTGCCGGATCCCCAGATTTGTCTTCAATCAAGCATATCTGGGATAATTTGGGATGGCGAGTTGGGCATCCCACGAGTTTGAATGAACTAGAGGCAAGGTTGCAGCAAATATGGTATGAAATGTCTCAAGACATAAAATACAGAGCTTCTATGCCTTTATGCCTGATCATATCGTATCGTGCATTCGCGCTGTATATAGAGGGGGTTAAACAGGGTATTAAATCCTCCGTTCTTTTGCCTTTTTCTGTGAAATAAATGATCCTTTTTCTTTGATTTTCTAATCATTTACTTATATCAAAGTAGTCATTACGTATGTAAAATTTCGTTTCATTTTGATAACTCCTTCTTGGTGCGACTATTTTTTTGTCCATGAGTGTGTATTGATACATTGTTTCGATTTGTATCAATTGGAGAAGCATTCTGTATAAGGCTGCTAAATTTTCTTTTATTCTTCATTTAGGGTTAGATTTGTTTTGGTTATTTCCTGAAGGGCTTTTCAGCTGTATTGTTTCTTCTTGATGAAATGAGAGATATCCTTATCTAAATGGTTACAGGAGGAATTCATGACACATCCCGAACTCAAATTGTAATCGCTTTAAACCTTATTCACGCAGTATTCACAGTCTAATGTTTTGTTCTAAAAATTCGTGACATATACACATGCACATACAATTGTGGTATGTAGGTGTAAATCGTCCTAAACTTATCATTCTGTAAACAACATTAATAACTTTTAACTCTGTTATTGTCAAAGATATAGATAATTCCAAAAAGATAGATATAGTCAAAGAAATAATTAAATCTACACAAAAGGGGTAAAATACCTATTTATATATAAATAAGATTTAGAACACATTTATTTAATTCTCTTGATATAGAAGACATGATTAAGATTTTCAAGCAAATATATAGCAAATATTTTTTAAATAAATTAATAAACTCTGAAAAAAATATAATTATGCACCAGAATTAAAAGCAAACCTTAGATCACTATAGCTATTAATATCAACAAATTAAGGGGCTACCCTGAGATGGGCTTGCCAGCAATTATTTGTCTGAGATATATCTGCACTATTATGAAATTGATTTCATAGATTTTCATTCTTGCCACATATATAGATATATTGATAATTTAATTATTTTTAATGACAATTTAGATTACATCCCTAATTTTATTTTATCCTGATTATTTGAATTTAATAAAAACCAGATAAGACATAAGCAAATGAATTTTTTTGATTTACAATATTAAAAATAGATAATAATAATTTAGAGCATAACATTAATTACAAAAGAAAGCCCTTTCATTTTAACAATATAAAAATACTGTTTTGGAATAACAACATCAACACCTCGGTTTATTGAAATATTATGCTTAATTACACAAAGAGAAATGCTGATCTAGTTACCGAGCATATAAAAAAATTTAAGAAATATGAAAGGGTTTATAATTATTGTTTAGAATATGTATAATTATCCCTTTATTAATTTATCCCTTAGCTTTTATTTTACGTATATACGTATATATGTAAAATAATTGATTATTCTATTTGTACTTTTTACACTCTTCTTTTAATATATTTTAGAATTTTTATTTAATTTTTCTGTTTTTGTATTCTATTTGAATATTTCAAAATCAATTTTACACATTTTACACAGATGCGGCCATTACTGTATAACAGGCATGTCAAACTCGTAGGATATTAAGGACCACATGATCTATTTTATATTAAGTTGGGGCCGCATGTTTTCAATATTCAATAAAATACGATTGTTAGAAAGATTTTATGATGTATTTATTAAACTCGATGTTTCGTATATTATACACATAGTCGTTTAATGTTTCAAATTATTATTATTTTTTTTTATAAAAAATAAAAATAAAATTTATAATAAATGCAGTCTAACATTACATTTTGGAAGATATTTGATATCGTTTTCCCAGAACAATTCATCAAAATTTGGATAAACATATTTAGATGATGCAATTGTTAAAATTGATGATAAATGATAATCTTGACCTTCCTGAATTTTTTTTTTATTTTGCATAAAAAAAATTGTTTCTCGCATTAATAAAAGCTTTTTTACAAAGTCATACACGAAAAAAACGAAAACATTTTAGGAAACCGATTTACTGATAAATATGTACAAAAGTCTGGAATTCCCGCTTTAAAACATTTTGCTTCGGCGAAGAAACCCCATTTGATTTTAATCAATTCAATATTTGTAAGTTTTCATCAATCACTGCAGTATCGGTAGAGGCGGAGAAAAGAGATGAAACTGCAATTCACAGCTGTTAAAATCAGAAAATCTTCATTCGAGAAAATTTTATTTCTAACAGTTTAATTTGGTGGACGAATTCTGAAAATTTTAATTTAGATGATTTCATAAATAGATATTGGCAGTTTTAAAGCGAGATACGTTTTTTTTTTTTTGTGTTTATTTTCGACAAAATAATAATTTTTATTGGAAAGCTTTGATATTATCAAATTACGTCATAAAAGCATATTTTTGCCTTGAAGTCTCATATTAAGTTGAATAAAGTTACTTGTAATATCAACTGAGCAAGACAACTTCTTTATCAATGCCCATCTTAATTCAACAGGTTCATAATTTTTTCTTTCCAAGAGTATGCTGGTTTTGTTCAGAAATATGAAGAACCACTTTTTAACACTTGATGACACAAAAGCGATCTAATTTCCGTATAGTATGATACCCTCGGTATATTCTCACACATTTTATATCATTTAGATATGAAGCGAATATAATTTACAGCTTTGAAAACTATTTTTACAACACATCCGATAACTAAAACATTGAGGCACAGTACTTTCTGGTGAATAATACAGTGAAAATGTTTAATGTTTAAAATTAATATTACTACTGCTGTTTTTTTTTTCTATGTTGCAACAACTCCTTTAGTGATACCAGTCATGGTATTGTGATACCACCCCCCTTAGGTGACCGTTTCTTTGATTGTCAGCGTGAGCTAGAGGTATAGGGTTTGCAAAAGGAATAGACATTTTTAATTCTTAATATGACTTTATTAAGAATTAAACTTAAGAGTTTAACAATTTAGATAATATTATTTAGGCAAGAATCTACAATGAACAAACACACAGTAATAGTTAAACCGAATCACGTAACTTAGACCACTATAAATACTTAATCCGCCTACTCTCACTTCTAATAATATTACAAGTCCTAATATCAAATAATCAATCCTACCTTAATTCAAATTTAGCTTCAATCTTATAAAGAGGCTTCTGGGCGTGTGTGCAATGGTATGCACCTTGACCTAATGGCTTATCTTCAAGGTAACTTCACAATTGGCTGTCAATTCTCGCTTGTATTACTTTCACACATAACATTCCCCAAATTGCCATACGACTTACTGAAACTTCTGTTATTTAAAAGCTATCTTATTTGCATTTCCTCGTTACATTTCGCTTCTTGGGTTTTGGTTGGAAAAGAATTGCCATTAATTTTGGCCCCCAAAGAGCCCAGAGGTCATGTTAAAGAAAATACGCTTGAGCCCGTCACAGTATGTGCACCATCAGTTGCAATATAAACCTGCTTTTTAGTAGTATACTTCTTGAAAATTTCTATAAGTATATCAAAAGTAGCAGGTTCGGTGATTGTATTATACATAGGAAGAGTGGCGTAACGTACACCCTCGCGTGGAGGGGAGGGGGCAGGGATTGTAGGAGGGCCAAAGCCTGACTGACTCCAAGTATGTATTTGAACTAAGGTCCCGAAACCTGCCTCTCCGTGCCCTCCGGCTATTATTCTCCGTTACGCCACTGCATAGGAATGATGTCCCAAAGTTCTTCACTTATTTTTAAATTAACATCGCATCCACGAATAAAATTGAACAACTGAGAGATTTTTCTAATATCTGCACTTTCATCATTTGGAATAGAGTAGGCTTGAAATGTTGATGTTTTTTCTAATTACGCTGATTACTCAAATTCTCAGCTCTTTCATGACTTCTGCTCTAGCCACACTATTTCGACTTTTAACTTAATTTTTTTTTATTGGTGTTGGAAATAATACTTCCATCTCTTTAACATCGCTTTCTGGATTGTGATTCCAAATTTTTGAAAACCTTTTATAATGCTGCTTTTGAGAACCCAGTGAGATTTGCTGTCTTCGAAATCAAAGCCGCTGAAAATTGGGTACTAACAAAGAGCCCTTTTTCAAATGGTGAAAGATCTGTCGTTTTTTCCATTTTACTTCATTCACCGTGAAAAATACTCTTACACCTTACTTAACTAGCATTCTAACCACGTGTAACCTAATGCATTCAAATGTAAATCTCAAAGGTTTCTAAGTCATTGGCCGTGTGTGCATCATATAAAAGTTTTGCAATACAGCCGTAAATAAAGTCTTAGAGCTTGATGTAAAAATTACTTTACTTTCAATTCTTTTGTGTTTCCTTTGTGGTAAAAAGTGTTCTTGTTCTTGCTTAAATAATTCCTGTTTTTTATAAGAATGTTTCCCGTTGATATATCCATTTTATCGTTGTGGATAAATGTACTCAAAGTCTTTTTAATTTAAGTTGATCCGGTTGTATTTTACTTCGATAATTGTTGGGTTTTAATTTGTAGAATAAAAAAATAAGGCATATGATCGGGAAAACTTTTAGTAAGCTTCTAAAAAGTAAACATTATTTATTGTCTTGTTATTTTCCATCATTAATGGATATTACTTTACTGTTTTAAAGTTTTATACCTGATTTATACCAACATTACTTTATCTATAAAGACCAACAAAAATATGTTAAAACAAATAATCCAATAATATAAGTGTGACTATTCTTCATAGATAAAAATTGAAAAAGTATTTAATATTTATTTACAAATTTTTTAGTACTTTGCAAAATACAAAACTCAGGTACATTGCATAGCACTGAAAAATTGGTTTTTTGTTTCGGTTATTTTTCATACTTTTATTTTTTTTCTTGAAAATTTCATTTTCCATAAATCTGTTAAGTAAATGAAATTAATTAAAGTTCTTAAAAAGTATTAATATCATTCTATACTTTTCATTTTTGGATTACTTTCGTAATTTATGTAGCTTGTATTATGTTCTGAAATAAAATTTCTCTACTGATTAAAATTAAAAGTAGATGTGAAAAATACAATCTTGAGAAAATAAATTTTGTAAAAAAAAGAAAAGAAAAGAAAAGAAAATATTCTATCTTGTATTTTCTCGATAAGTCGTTTAATTAGTAACAATTCAGACATAAAGTGGAAAGGGAAAATAAGAAAATTAATGTAAGTAATGTATTTATCAAGATTGAAATAAATTTCGATTATATTTTCCATTTCAATCTTTTATAAAAAGATGCACAGGATTACTACAACTTCCAATTTTAAGGTATAAAATTTCTTGACTTATGTGTTATCTAATTGTTCATTATTAAATATTAAGAAAAGAAATATATATTTATTTTGATAATATGTATGAAAAATTTTTAAAAAAAATGTGTATTTTCAAGCTTTTTTTTTATTACGAAGATAATACACAGATTCTTCCCAGTTCAATATTTAGAAGTCATGCAAATCTTGAAAATCTTTGCATGATAACTCCATGAAATCATGAGCAGGTTTCATAAGTTCCATCTCTAAGATCAAAGCATCCTTTCCGCAATTGTTTTGAATTTCTTCGAAGGAACACTTAAAGCTATTTTCATATTGTCTGAAAGGAGAAAAAAAAAGTTGTACTTAAAAACCTATTGTTTTCAATTAATCCATTTTATTTTGGAAAAAAGTTCTTGGACTGTTTTGTTTAATTTTCTGATATTGAAATTCTATAAGACAGAGACAATTGTTCTTTGGTGTTTTTTTTAATGTTTGTCTTATAGATGGTTTTGCAGCAGACCAGTAAAACTTTTTTTCCGATGTAGTTGAGATTCTGCAAGCACCAATCGTATCATAATCTGCAAAACTTCGGAAGGTAAAAATTGAATTCTTTGTTGTTTTTTTTATGTGAGAACTAAAATAATCTTCTTATGCACCACACTTATCAAACTCAAAATGGCTACAGTCCAGAAAAATTTAGTAAGATGCAAAATTATAAATACATTAAAACAATATACAAGAAAAAGAGAGAAAAATCAGGACAAGAGAAAGAATAGTAAATAGAGAAAAAAATTAAGAAAAAAATACAAGTACTGCCAAAGTAAAATAATTTAAATAAACAATAATTGGAAAAGAAAAAGCAAAAAAGTAATTGAAAAGTTATAATAGATATTATTACAAAGAACCAAGAAATTTAATAAGAGTACTGAATTGATCTTCTTTCAAAATAAAATTTATTACTACGAATATTATTAATAACATGATCTTAGATGTATGTTTAAATAACAATCAAATTTGAAAGTGTAAATTTCACTATTCACAGTGGCAGATTGCATTTAATTTTTTCTTTCTATTATATTTCATAAAATAGTACCATGTACTATTAAAAATGAATCATTTTAGTTTGTAAAATCTAAAATGTAGTTTTAAATCGCAGTGTTCGTAACCAAATATGCGTAAAATATATAATTATCTTTAGGATAATATGTAAGAAAAAGCTGATTTCAAATATGCCTACTTCTCTATGTGTTTTACTGTATTTTAATGTATTTTTCGCTGTATTTTTTATTATAGCTTGGTATATAGTCCTATTTTTTATTCAAAAAATAATAGAGGGAGACAGAAAAAAAAATGATTTTTTTTTAAAGCTCTGATGATATTCAATGTGTAATTCCTTTGTATACCCGTTTTTGAAAAATTTAGTTTGTAAAACTCTTTAAGAATACTTTATGGTAATGTAGTTGTATGAAGTGCAAGTTGTCCTAAGAGTATTTGCTTTACTCACAGTGTAAAATATTTCTTGTTTTATGTACTAAAATGATAAACTGAATTAAAGATAAACTTATGCAGTAACAAAACAAATTCCACATGGTAACGATATTTTTCTTTCATAATTTGTGGAGTTATTGATCTAAAAAAAAAATTATACTCTAAATGGAGATAACCAATTAATGACATTAATTTGTAATAGCCTTTGGTATAGGGTAAATAATTTTATAACATTTAGTTTAATTAAAAATTTGGGGAAACTAATTTCGAGTAAAAACATATTAAATTTAGAAAATTTAGTTTTTCGTAGCAATGAGAAAATTCGAATACACAGAAGAACGATGAGAAAATAAGATTTTTTTCTTTCAGTAAAGAAAAATATTTTTTATCAACAATTTTCTGATAAAAAGTATGAAACTGCATGTTTTTTAAAAAATGAGAAAACTGCAAATTGTATATCAATTTTATTTTATTTATTTATTTATTGAAATTCTACATTGGAAAAAAACTACTTTTTACTTGAACAAATTTCAGACGGATTTTCAAAAACTCTTAATTTAATTCTATCCTGATATATCCTCTTTTATGTATGCGGCATTATATTGCTTCTCTTATGTATTTGCATTATATTTTTGATAACTCGTAATTTTTGCGAATTTTTTGTTATTATTTTATTTTAACAACATTTTAAAAATATTTAAACTTTCAGAATGCTGATGAGGATCAGAACCAAGCAAAATATTCCAAAATGCAATAGCGTTTTTCTTTTATTTTTGTACATAAACACATGATTGTTAACACTTAAAAAATCAAATTGAAAATTAGAAGTGATTAGAAACCAAGCTTTAAATAGTGTTCCTTTCAAGGTACGAATTTATCAAATTTTTAGAGTGAATTTTTTATAAAGATTTAATTACTAAATAGATAAATAGTCAACAAAACAAATAATAATAATAATTAAAAAAAAAAAACATCAGCAAACTTAATTTCTTAAGTTTTAACATGTAAAATTCCTTTTATACATTCAATTTTTTTGTATTTATTGACTAGTATAAGAATTTGTAACATTCATACTTATATCCAGGAACGTTTTTAAAAAGAAAATAGTATATTTTAAAAAGTCAATTGTGTGTACTTATTTTTCATTTCATCTTGTCAAAATCGTATGTTTCATTTTCGTATGAATTACAATATAAAAAAGTTTATGTTTTTAATAATAGATGGCAGCACAAGCTATCATGAACAATCATTGCTTTCGACTATTCAAAGAAATGAGTTTTGCGTTGTGACAACCACAAAATATACAACACACAAGAATTCTCGTAATATGAAAAGTAAATAGAAAACTTCTAACATTACTAAAAATAAAAAAAAGAAAAAAAATTATTTTGTATGGTTGACAAAGTTTCTATTTGAGAAAAAAAAAGCATTTTTTTAAAAAAATATTTTAGTAAGAGTTTACTCAACACTTATTATAAATTTGACGAACAAGTTCTGCTTGAATTTGAATTTTCGTATTTCTTTTTATTTTTATTGCTAGAAAATATGTTTACTTTATTGTGAGCTGCGAGGCAATAGTTTATATATATACATAATTTTAATCATATTTTTGTTTATAATGATGCACATTTATTTCCTAAAATGTCCACAGATGGCACTACAATGCAATAATATAAAAAATACTTTTTTTCTTTCCTTTTCAGAATGATTTTCGCCAGTCTTGGTTAATAATACGTTCAGACGCGCGTATAAAATCATTGGTTAAATTCACTATTTTTATAGTTATTAAAGTTCGATGGCACATAGACGATAGTTTCCACTCACAGACATCAAATGTTTGTTCCTTCGTTCATTTTAAACAAATTGAAAATAAGTTCAATAAAAACGTAATAACGGGTTTATTCATGCTTTAAAATATACAAGAATGACGTTGCTTTTTCTTTTTTGTGCATTCTAAATTAACTAATCATGAAATGCTGTGTGATGAAATTAAATTGGCATTTACTGCTCAGTAAATTAGAAATACATCAAATAGGAAAAAAGTCAATCAAAACTAGCGCATTAAATTTTCTTAAAAAATAAAAATAATAGTGTTTCAAACAGAAAAGCTGGGTATTTAGTGTCGTCTATGCCAGTAGTTTTCAAACATTTTCGACTCAAGGAACCCTTACAACTATAAGGTGTTTTTAGGGCGTCCGATTCCACAAGTACGCACTTTCAGAAGAATATATTTAAAAATAATATATATGTTAAGAAGAATCTAAGTAGAACGAGAATCTAAAGCAGTGTTTTTCACAACGCGGGAAACACTGTTTTAGGTACTGGTTTGGTCATAGAAACTCTATACAGAATGTGAATCCCTTTACTATAACATTTATAATTTTCTATTCATTTTTTTTTTTATTTTGACTCATTGAACCCTTCGGTGAGCCTCTTGGAGCCCCAGGGCTCAGTGGAACGCAGTTTGAAGACCATTGGCTTATGCCAGCGATACTCAACCTATGGTTCAAGGGCCGCATATGGTCCACCAGGCTTTTCTGAGTGGCCCACTCATGCTCATTACACTAAAAAAAATAATAAATTATTTAAGAGCTATGTATTAAAAATTTAGCGGGAAATTCTATCAGTCGACCAATTTTGCTGTCAATGACTTACCGTACGAATTATACGTTTTTTTTTTTTTTTGTAACTGAAGCGGTTGGTTGTAACAAATAACAGTGAAGTACGGAACTGGACTGGAATAGTCACCATTTTATGGGTGAAAATGATTTTTAATTATAAACAAATAATACTGATTTTTCAATCTAGAATTCAGTCAAAACTCCTCTTTGCTGCCATTCTGCATTTGATAAATTAATATTTGAAATAAAATGTAGAGAGGCTTTGTAAAAAGAAAAAGATCAAATTATCAAACAG
Source organism: Trichonephila inaurata madagascariensis (assembly GCA_019973955.1). Taxonomy (NCBI): domain Eukaryota; kingdom Metazoa; phylum Arthropoda; class Arachnida; order Araneae; family Nephilidae; genus Trichonephila; species Trichonephila inaurata. The sequence continues at coordinate 159,527 of BMAV01027183.1, read as the reverse complement.
CATGGTAGTTTTGCTTACATGAAAGTAGAATGTAAACTAAGGGCAAGCCCAGGGATGAAAGGATAATGAAACTATTCCATAACTCAGTAAAAAAGACATAAAACCGAATTTTTTTTATATGTGTTTGATAGAGATTAATATAGTATTAAAAGCCAAAAAAGAGTTTTAATATTTTGATCAGTTTTCTACATTTTAACTTTCCAATATTGCCTTGGTATTATAATGTTTTCCCCCATAATCCTCACGTTGCGGCCCGGCAAGAAAAAGGTTGAGTACCCCTGTGCTAAAAAATAATTTTCTCACGAATTTCAATGGGATAAGTCTTACGGCGAGACAGGTATCAGGAGTAGCAATTTTCAGCTACCACTCTAAAATTCTATTTACATCCTCGTTTGGTAGCAGTAGTTTAGTAGTTTTTTTTTCAGAAATTGGATCAATTTTGAAAAACAATGCGATTTTTTCTGTCTTCTTAATTTCCTACCATACTTGTTTGATTATCTACTTACTTGCAGTGTTCTTTCGTAAATTTTTCTGAACCTTCTACGTCAACCAATGAGCCACATTTTTCTTCCATCTTTTCACGATGCACATTCAGACATTTTGCGAACTTGAGATACCCTGTAAAATTAAATTGCAATTAATTGAATATAAATTCCATATGCTAACATTATGATGATGCTATTTAAGCGTAGCATAAAGTATGTGAAAGGGTCGAAAAAATGATTAAAAAGATTTTAATTACAGTTCAATTTTTTATAATTGCGTACTAAGCCTGTAACTGATTCTTACTTATTTATGGAAAACTCTCCTCCAATAGAGAATGTTTTAATGTTTACGAGATTTAGCTCAACTTATGCTTAAACACTATGGCTGGCAATATTTTTTGTGTAATTTATATTATAATTCGATAACTTTATTTGAGTTCGTTTTTAATATTGAAAGTTAAAAAATAAGAAGTTCCGCATGTAAAATTTCTTAACGTTAAAGTAGTTTTTATTATTATTAGTGAATATTTTTAAAATCATGGGAATACGAAGTAATGTGAAATATTGAAAGAAACAAAGAAAATTGATGATAATTGTACAAAAAAAAGAACTAAATATATACATCCTTTCAATATTAGGGAAAACATATATACAATGGAGAAGTATTTGTTAGCTATGCTAAAAAAAAATTCAGATGCACCATAAAAATTATTAGATGATTTAAATATACACCACATAATAAGAAACATTTACCAAATAAAGGAAATAAAAGTTTTACCCGGGATATTTACGTTTTATAATTAATTCTATAGGGAAAAATGAAGTAAAAAATTTAGTATAGATTTATATTGTACATTTTCAATTTAGTATATGAAGCATTCAAAATATGGCGAGGAGTTACTATTAGTTATTATTTTATTTTAAGGATTTTAATATAAGAGCAACACACAAAATACAACACAGCGAAAAAATTAGGGTAATTAATTAAGGTATTAAAACTAACGAAGAAATTAAGTTATATTACACTACAATTTATGTCAGCCCACACCATCCTCCTTTCCGCAAAGCGCACTGTAGGGCAGTGCGTCTCAAACTTTGAATGTTGGCGACCCAATTTTTAATCAGAATTTTAATCGTGCCCACCCCTCCCCTTCGTACAAGTGGCGTAACGGAGAATATTAGGGCCCCTTGCAAAGTCAGGTTTTGCGCCCCAAACCCGATCTTACAAAGGATTACAACTTGGTATAAGTCAGGCTTTGGGTTCCCTAGAATCCTTGTCCCCGTCGCAATGTGGGAGCTGTGGGGGTATACGTTACGTCACTGCTCCGTATAATAATGTACTATGACGCTAAAGCTCAATACGAATTTAATTATAAACCGTACAAATTATGAAGATAAGTATTAAATTTTGTACTTGACAGTCCCACGAAAGTCACTAGTAATTATTAAACTTGTTCTTAGTTTAGTATTGATAAATTAATTATCAAATACGTTGCGCAGTACTGATACATTATAAGTGTAAATGTGTCCGAATGTATTTTCTTTTGCTTCATTTCAGTTAATTAATAATTTTTTAAAATAATCTTTTATTTTCAATATAGTCGAGCCCCCCGCGTAGGGTTATCACGCCCCACTAGGGGGTTGCACCCACAGTTTCAGAAACGCTGAGCTAATATTTATATATATAGGTCAGCTCTAGCTACTGGCTGAATCACACTTTCGTTACCCTCCAATCACAGTATTTCCGATTAAATTTAAACATAAATGATATGAACACACAATATTTCAATACTAAATTTGTGCGAAATTTGCAGGTGTATGGTTATAATCAGGAGTTTTCAACGTTTTTTCCGTCGGGCTACATACATATGATAACTATTTCACATGGGCCTTAGCATGGGGAATAATGTGGGAGGATGCTATAAGAACATGGACATTTAAAATGTGGAAAATTAATTAAAATATTATAACTTATATTTTTGGATTTTGTATTAAACTGTATTAAACTCTCTATCAAACTCAACACCTAAAAAATAGGTGTTGTGCATTTTTTACCCAGTTATGTGGGAATTTCGATTTCCTTTCATCAATGATCCCAAGTCCCTTGTTTGCATTCTCTATTGTCATAAAAAGAAATCTGCCATCTACTTTGATAATTGGATTTTTTTTTGGATAAAGCCTGACTTATTTTTATTTCAGATATTAATTTATCAAGTACAGGATGGTAGAAAAGAGTTTTTACTTATGCCAGACTGAAATCAGTATTATTTGTTTAAATTTATTGCAGACTGTTTGTAAATTTTTGTTTCAAATTTATTCAAATATTTTTTTTTTCTTTTGCTAAAAAAACATCGGAATAAATAACTGAATTAATCAAAGAATGCATTGGAAGCATTTAAGAAGCACTAACAATTTATGTATCAATTCATATATGTTTATCTTTGACAATTTCATGTTTATCAATATTTATAATGTAACAAATTTCATAGGATGCCTTTGTATTTCGTTACATAACCACCGACGGAATATTTTGTTGCTGTTGCTAAGATTTTTTTAAGAAAGTCAATTTATCTCGTCTTCAAAGAGATCCTCAAGACAAAGAGCCATTGAAAGATATGTGAGTAGTGATATATTGACGAATGAAATCATATTGTTTTAATGTAATATTTTCATGACAAATTAAGCAAGTTGCTGACGCATGTTTGTTTTTCCCCACGAAATAGCCAAGATCCAATCGTCTTAAAGCAACGTATATTCATTGGATATTTTTCTCTTGGTGAAGACATGAGGGTTAGTTAAAAATTAGTTTTACCCTTAAAATGGTTGCTACACCACTGTTATTTGTTATCACTAACCGTTTCAGTAAAAAAGAAAAGGAGTTATTTCGCAATTCGTACCAGTACAAACATCGATAGCAAAATAAATTGATAAAATTTCTTACTAAATTTTTAACACATGGTTTTTAAATAACTGAATTTGTTAGGGGAACAGTTCATGACCGGGCCTCTCAGAAAGATGCGGTGGGCCACATGTGGCCCACAGGTTGAGTAACGCTGGTTATGTTTGAAATACCTAAAATGTTCTTATTAAAAAAAATTCGTCAAACATTTTGTATTTTAACACAATAAATTTTTAGAGAATATTTTTAATAAATTGAAAACTGTTTTTATAATATAAAACTACTTAATATATTTGACTTTTTGATTTTAATATAAAATTGCATTTCTCATATATATGCGAGTACGCAACAACTGAGTATTTTTCTCTTTATTCATTACAACAATATACGTTTATTATTCCAGCACAACAATGACCGAGAACAATAACACTAAATAATATAATTTGATAACAGACTAAAAATGAAACAATGAATATTAGTTTTCTTAGCTCATTTTAAAGTTATCTATAGCGAACTGTGCGTCTTTTTGAGTTTTGAGCGAATTTACTACGTGTTATAATTGCTATTTTTACCCCTGTTTCGACCATGGTGGTTCTTCGTAATTCTATAGACAAGTCTTTACTTGTTTTTCAGCGTCATTGCAGATTATATTGAAGTTGATCTTGTTTTTTTATTGGAAGTATTGGGCGGTGTTTTGGTAGTTATTGATTTGATTATAAATTTGACTGGAATTTATTTTGAAAGCACAACACAGGTCCAAGAACGTAAGGTTATTACAGAACGAGATGAGGACAAAACTGAAAGAGTTAGAGTCCCTGTAGTACATTCTTTGATGGCATTCAAGATGTGCGAGGGACTCGATCTTCAAGCTGAACTTGCTTCTGAATCAGACAGCAAAATATGGGTCAGGAAAAAGAAACATCGCCCCATTTCAAAAGTGCATTCCAAAACGATTTTGATGTTTTGTGAGGCACTTAATTTGGATGAAGAACTGGAGATGTAAGAAAATCAATCAAAGCGTGTGAAGCTTCTTCCGGTAGTTCACTCCATTAGAATTTTTAAGATTTGTGAGGCCCTAGGACTTGACATAGCGCAGAATGCCGAGTTATAATCTTGCGCTTTTTCGGAACATTGAAAGAAAATATAATCAAGAGGAAGAATTACCATTGTACATCTCTTCTAAATTTTTTGAACAATAACAATCTGAAAGTAAAGGTTCCATTGCTTTCATCTTAAAGTTTGAAATTACAAAAATAATTGATAATTGCTCCTGTAGCGCAAAGACATTTTCAACAGCATTGAGTACAAACTCCACCATATAAAAATTGAGGAGTTTGTCTTACGAATTATATGAGACTGCATAAAGAATTTTTAACCTGGTTATATTTGGAATATTTCACTCTGTTACTTGAAGATAATTTTGGAAATATGAGACGGGGGGATACCATCTTTGAACAAATGTATGAATTATAAAGGACAATCATTATCTTCTTATAGATGAATATTTCAATATTGCTGTGTATGATTCTTTTCCTTGAAGAACATTTTTTTCTGAAAATACATTGCAACTAATAATGGAAAATCCGATATCACTGAACGCAAGTTACGACAGAATATATATTGCAAGCTTCAGGAACTGAAGAATGAAAGAACTTAGCAATAGCACATACAACATCTAACGTAGAAATATTTTGTACCTATATTGAACATTTCTCATTTTTCTTGAAGTATCTTGCTGTAATAAATTTATAAAATCTATATTTCGTATTCAACGTTCATTTAAATTTATTTAAATTTTTTTATGAATAAAAATATCAAAATTTTGGTTCAAAATTGTCTCTTATTTTTGAGTTTGCTGTTTGAATTTAATAATGATTGCTACTTTATTCCACAATAGGGCAGAATTTTAATAATCAATATGAAACAAAATAATAAAGCGAATTAAAATTTTTGAGTTTCAAAATGTGTCGCAATTTACCTATTATGAAAATATAACTGGTTTATTACAATTCTATTCTATTTAAAGAATTTGTTATAAAAAAGAGCACAAAGTTGATTTTTAAATAAATTTTGATATAAAATTAAAATACTTAATCGAAATAAAAAATAATCATAACACATAATGAATTTTCAAAAATTTAAAATCTGCGAGGAAGTTTAGCTATATTAGAAGTAAAGGTTTTAAATTTCTGAAATTAAGAGAGAAAAAATAATTTTTTCATAAAATTCTACTTATTTTTAACTAAAATTCCCATTGGTATAATAATGTTCAATGTCACTGTAACTTTAAGGTTCTTTCATTTTTATGAAAGTAGTTCATAAAAATGAAATATTCTTAGGGAATTATCTTCCTCTGCATACAAAACTATAAAACATTTGAGTTGCCTGGGATATTTTGCAGGGCTTTTAAAACTGTAAGTTAAGAAAATGTCATACCAAACTTAGTAAATTTCTCACAGTTTTATGCTTTGAGATGTATTTTTTGCCATTTATAATAAATTGTATTTTTAAAATCTATCTCCATATTTAATTCGGACATCTTATTCTGAGTTCTTCATATTTAATTTACAGCAAAATATTTTAGGAGAGCGTAAAGTTTTCCTCGAGAATTCACTTATCGGCTTGGAATCTTTTGAAAAATTCCTATGTAATGCAATTGCGAAAAATTCAACCGAGTAAGAGGAATTTCTTTGAAAAAATTTAATGAAACAAAACAACAAAAAGAAAACTGTTAAGATCATTTCAGAAGAAATATTGGTATTTTATCTTTTGTGTGTGTGTATATAAACAAAAATCAAAGTTGAATAAGCTGTCAACAATTCTAGAAATTATTTGAACTTATCTATTTTGCTACCCTTTTCTTTAACCCCTTAAGCTATCAATTTTTTGTCCAAAATGTTCCAAAAAAAGGCACATTTTTTGTTGCATATAGCTAAGCATAATACTTAAAAGATAATTAAAAAAAGGAAGAATTTTATTTTAATTTTCGCTTTTAAAGTTTTCACGCTATTTTTTATTTTATAATTGTGGAACACAAAAGACCCCAAATGTTTGCTTTTTATAAGTACACTCTGCATGCTATGAAGAATGTTTTATACATCTGAAAATAATTTATCTTACACTTACAAAAACATTTTATGTTCTTACCTCTTTTTCAAACGGTTGAGGATTTTGTGTGTGTTTGCAAATATAAATACGCACCCACAATTCGAAGCATGTTGTAATACTGTCTTACATTGCAAAGGGGACATAAATAATATCTGCTTTTTTGGGGGTTATCTTTCTACTTTCATTTTTTCTCAAACAACAAATTGCACATAACCTTGGCACTCCCTGTCCTTTATCGATTATTTTCTAGAATCTAAATTCCTGTCTTCAATCAAAAATTCCCGCCTTCATCATAAAGAAAATCCCGGATGAGAAGTATTTCAATACTATGAACAAACTGCATCTCTTAAAAGCTATAAAGCTAACCACTATAAGAATAAAAAATATGTGAAATTCAAAGATAGAAAGAAGAAAATATCAGAGCCCGTACAGCATAACCGGTTGTGGCCAGATTTCGGTAGCCCGTGCGGTGTATGGACAGACCAAGTAAGGCAGTGCTTCTCAAATTTTCAATACTGGCGACCAAATTTTCAATGATAATTTTTATCCCCATACTATAAAATTACAATGTATTGAATACATTAAAAACGTTCTTTGACACTAAAGCTTTAATACGGCTTTAATGATAAACCGTACAAATTACCAAGATAAATATTAAATTTTGCATATGACAAGCCCATAAAAAGCATTAGTAATTATTAAACCTGTTTTTAATTTAGTATTGATAAATTAACTATCAAAAACATTGTGCAGTACTGATATACTTATAAGTATATTATATCTGTGTAAAAGTTGTATGTAATTTTTATTATGTCAGAATGTGTTTTGTTTTGCTTCCTTTCAGTAAATTAATACTTATTTCAAATCTTTATTTTCGACTTTTCAATATGCTCGAGCGTCCCTGATAGGGAGATCATGCCCCTCCAAGGGGGCACCCACAGTTTGAGAAACCCTGTTGTAGGGTATGTGACCATCGCTCTAGACCTAAGTATACTTTCTCAAAAAAATCTCCAAGGCAACAGTCTTGTAGTGACCTCCAAGTCAGACCATACTAGTAGTACACTCTGATTTGCTCAATTGGATTGGATGGTAGTCTGTGGATCTCTCACTATGTCTATGACTTGGGAAATCAACCCTTTGAAAACCTACACTCAAGGCCTTATCACACATACATGTTTGGAGCAACTTTTCGTGCAATTTTTACTCAGTTGCCATAGTAACGGCTCCGAACAATTTTCTCCCAGTGAGCTGAAAAAGTTGTTCCAAATAAAAGTTGTTTGAAATTCCAGCCAATGGTATTCTTCGGTGCCCTACGTTATAAACAAGATGGCGGTAAAGAACAGATTCCGTTTCGTCGAACGCATCAGACATTGCGTATAATATTTTAATGGTGTATAATATTTTAATGGCGTATAATATTTTAATCAAAATGGTGCTCCATTTCTATTTAAGCTCATCAACAAAAGCGCGATAGAAAATAAAAGAAATAATATTGGATGTTCGTTTTGCGAAGCAGAAAAATCGACGAGTAATTTATCAATGTGGAGATAGACCGCGGCTGGCGTCCAAGCATGTCGTTTTGCTTATGGCAACCCTTCACCCTCAGTTGGGTGAAAAATTGTCCTAAATGATTGCTCCAAATATGTCTGTGCGATAGTGCCTTTAAGTGAGAGATGCCCCCGACTTGACACATTTGATTCTGGAGACAGAGTCTTCTGGATCCAATAGGAGGGTCGGGTCAGCGGTACCATTGATTTTCCTATGTCTGAAAAATCACAAGGGAAAAGATAAAACTTAAAAGTTTAAGACAAAACTTCAGAGTCACCACAAGCACTCCCTGAAAAACTACGATAAAATGGGGTTCTTAGCCAAAGTTTCCCTCTCATTTAGAGACTTACATTGTCCTATGCTAGAGCTCAGAGCAGGAATTATCATGTGGAGAATAACCAATTAGCTTTGAACTTTACTTTTAAACAGGTTTTCACTAACAGGCTGGACTACTAACTCTGGGCAGAAAATTTAACCTCCAAGAATCTCTCTGAGAGTTTGAGAACTTCGTATCAACAATGGATATGAATCAGGTTCCAGAACTATGGACATTTCTATGAGACGGTGTGCATTGCGAACCTGGTGTTTCCCCAGATCTTCCAAGAGCATCTTGGAGGCTTGGCGAGCTAACGTTTCGTCCTTAACCCTCTAAACGGTCTGCACTTAAAGTCTTGCCATTCTGGAGATTCTTCAAAAATGCACCGCACATATTTTTTTTGCTTTCAGGTGGGGTTCTCAAAAGCGGTTGAGCCGTATTTTTAAGAATGCGGCTCGGCCGCTTTTGGGAATCTTGCTTGAAGGCAGAAAAAGCATCTCTGGAATGGCGGAATTTTACGTCCAGACCGCTTGGAGGGTTAAGTTACTTTCTTATACAAGTGTTCCAAGTTTGCGCTGGCTTCCACACTACGTGGGATACTAAGAGTTCTGAGTGTTCAAGCAAACACTTTTACTAACCTCCAGCACCAAGGTTCATCAGTTTTTCGCCTCTTCCACGAGTTGCCTTTTTTACCACGGGGGAGCCAGGCTTCCACTCTGTGACTAATTGGTCAGTCAGGTCTTGAAATATTTAGTGGATCTTTGCTTTTTCGTGTCTACGCCTTCTTTTATATGTGCTTTCTCTGCTTCAGACTCTCTGCTCTGGGCTAGGACTGTTTACGGATGTGGAACCACGAGGGCTAATCCACACCATGTTTCCAACATGTAACTTAGCCCTGGAAATGCAGAAGTCTTCCAGGTTTGCGGGTGATGGGCAATGGTTGTGGGGTAAATCATGTAGCCAAAACATCGTTGTTCCCTACCCTTCTGTAGCAGAGGAGGAATTAGTTATTGGAATTATTGCTGTAATTATACTTTATCGCATTCTACAGGCTATGCGGTTGAAATGGTGTCTCGAACGTTGGATATAATCAGATGAATGGTACAACATTGCTTTTTAAACTAATCGCGATTCTATTTAAGGTATCCGACTACGTTCGAAGCCGTGATTTTGCAAGAGTGCATAATTGGATAATTTTCATGATATTTAGTGTCACTTAGATTAGAATACATGTATAAAATTGTTTTAAGGACATTTTGACAAAAAAAATTATTTAAATATAATATTTTGGCAAACAATTAACTTACAATAACCTTTTTTTCAAAATGTTCTCCTTTTGTGAAAAATGCTTCTATTATAATAATGTTTTGCCTGTATATAGCTCAGACCTCTGTACAGAGGCTCAACTAGAATTTTTGAAATATATAACTTAGAAGTGGGTTTATCCATATTTTACGACAACAGAGGGGAGCAATTTTAAGAAAAAAAACCGCCGATACTTATATTAATTGGTGGTAACTATAAAAATAATGTGAATTTTTCAAAAATTCTAGTTGAGCCTCTCTAAAGAGGACTGAGCTATATACAGGCAAAACATTAAAATAATCGAAGCATTTTTCACAAAAAGAGAACATTTTGAAAAAAGAATATTCTAAGTTAAATTTTTGCCTAAATATTGTATTTAAATAAATTTTTTTGTCAAAATGTCCTTGAAACAATTTTATACATATATTCTAATCTAAGTGATACAAAATATCATGAAAATTATCCATTTATGCGCTTCTTAAAATCACGGTTCCGAACGTAATCGAATACCTTAAATAGATTTTACTTCCATATTTTTCACTTATCATGTGCTGCTAACTCATTCAAGAGTCGCTGCAAAGTCTCTGAAGTCTTGAAGCCTGTTACCGTTTTTAACTTCAAAGCAATAAAATTCAAGCGTCACAATTTGGTAGCGGAAGCTGCCACTAGATGGTGCCAACAATGAAATGGTTTCCACTCTTGGGGACTTAACGGATTTGCAAATGTCTTAGCTGCCAAAATGCAGCCCGTTTGAAACAAACTTGAGGCTTGTCCACTGCGACATAGCCTTCCTGTGATGACTATGTCGTTCCGGATCCGCGTAAGCTAGAGGTGTGGGATTATCAAAATGAAGAGACATATTGGTTCTTAATACAACTTTTATTAAGAATAACTTATATTACTTAATTCTAATTGACAACTTTATTTAAAGTGAGAGTTAACACCCAATTAAACCTTATATTCAAGTCAGATCACGCAACTAGAACATTTAACTTAATTATAATAAATAAACCGATTCTTCTAACTTCCTATATAATATATTACCTTCTGCATATCTCCTTCCTTCAACGATTCAGTAATATCTATAATGTCACTTTATAAACGACGATTCCAACTTCTTTATAATGAACTTCTATTTCTTCCAAAGCTATCGGACAACTAACTCTTGATCTGAATGATTCCACACTAAGTTATCTCTAAACTTGCCGCCCTTATCATCAAAGCTTCTATCCTTTTAAAGTATATCTCATTTACATATTATATTCGTTTATCTTCTTGGTATTGGGTTGGAAAGGTTTTGCCATTAATCGTGGCCGTCAAAGAACATAGGAGTTATGTTAGCAGAAGGACGCGAGAGACGTCACACCACGACTAAGTTTCAACACATCAAAAACTCTTCTGTACCCAAATATTTGTCTTGCTGCCTTGCCCAACCCGTTTTTCTGATCTATCATTCATCTGATATATGTGGTCTATGATTTGTAAAAGAACGGCAGAATGATAAACGAATGGAGGGATCGTTCATCACTCGATGTTATGTTAGAGGAATTTAGCAACATCTGAAAGGATCATAGTTAGTTATACTCAAAGGATACATACAAAACCTCTTTCTTTCAATGCCAATTAATTTCAATGAAGTAATTGCCAGTCATGACGTTTGTACAAAATACAATTTTTTATTATGTTTCTCAGGTCGATCCGGGTCTTATTTTAATCATTCTACTTCAACTCTCTTGTATTTTACGTTATCTGTACAATAAATTTAATTCCATCATGGTATTGTCTTTTGAATGATCAGCAGTACAGACTACTTTGTAAAAATGATTATTTTAAAAGTTACAATACTCTTCCGAGTTTTCCTCTAACCAGTTTTAACTTAAAATAATTATATTTTTTAGCTTATTTTTCATACAGTATAAAAATACTTTTTTTTTACTTGGTATTTAGGCATAAAAAATTATAACAAATACAATAAATTTCGTTTTCTATGACAGCATAATAAATGAACCCAGACTTTATTATTTTATTCTCGTACACAGTTCTTTAAGGAAGATAGTTTACTATATCAGAATTTTGAATTCAATTGTTTATTAAATTTTGGATTTAAGAGATTTGTAACATGATGAACCTAAATTTATAAAAAATTCTGACGTATATATACATTTAATTACTTTTTAAAAAATCTGGAAAATATTTATCTGTTGTTCATTGTAAATATCTTTGAAATATAATCGGTAGAAAATATTTATCATGCAACTGTTTGATGTTTTCTCTTAACTTTTGAGTAGTCATTTGACATTTTAATATCCTCAAATTAAACAGAATTTATACCTTTAGAATTTAGGCAGAAATCATGATGTTAAATCTATCATTTGAAAAAATAAAACTTCTTCAAATATGAACTTCTTAGAAGTTAAGTAATTAACTTTATTATATATATTGTTTTGTTACTTAATATACATTAACATCATACTTTAGCTCCTTATTAAAATCAACAATATTGTTAGTTTTGTAAAAATGTTCTGAAAACTGTGAAAATTATAACAACTATCCTATTTCATTTAACAGCTGCATATTATTAATTACTAAAAATATTTAGTGTCATCACAAAATAATCACAAAAACTTATGAAAATTTATATTCATGTTACGAAAAGGAATTAGGAAGTTCTTTCTTAGGCTAAGTGATACATATTACATGAGCGTTTTTCAAAATAAAATTAAGAATAAAGTTGTTAACCCTTTAACTATCGTGCCCGAGATTATCTCGGGAACGGCACCGGTGCTCCAAAATGTCACACCCGGGTATTATATGGGGTAATTTTTTCTTACTGCGTCTTATTGCTATACCAGAAAACGTAACGGGAGATATTTATTTCGAATTCATTTGTTTGTCAAACCCGAATCTATATCGGAAAAAGTTAATTTGGCCTCAATTCAGTAGATGATATTTGATGAGCAGTATTCACGCTACTTTCATGATCAACCTCGCAGATAAAAAATATGAAGATATATTCAAGCCAATGATTTGTTTTGTCTACAATCTAAATATGGGGTGTGTGATCGCTCTCTCTCTCTTTCTGATCAGGAGATATCTTTTCATCCAAAAACGCCAAAAAAAGGGTATAAAAAATATTTTTTCATTTACTAGACAAGGTATATATATATATATATATACTCTGGAGGTCACATTTTTGTCCTATAAAGACGAAGTTGGGAAAAGTATTATATTTTTAGAATTTCGAATACAAGTTGTAGAAGAGCTTTTTATGTGACACTGCAGCTTCTTTATAAAAGAATCTTGGCAGACCACTTGCAGTAGTTAACTCTGCTCGTGTCAATGAACAACATTTATATAATATCCCATTCTCCCTCCTACTTCTACGAAATGTGAGCCTACAAGACAATGCGAAGTTTGTTGTTCAAAAACGGATGCAAATGAAAAAAAGATAAGGAAGGAAACACGATTTTTTGGTGTATTTGGAGGTTTGCACTTAGGAAATGTTTTCCATTTACACCACACAAAACTGAATTACTGAACTAGTAATAGGTATTCAATATTATTTATTTTTTTGTAGAAAATAATGCTCCACTAGAAACGAACTTTACATTGCTACGCTGTGTGATAGCTACCTCAAGCGAATATGCAGTTGCTACAAAACGTTAAAAATGTTTATGCAAATTATTCAAAATTTTAATTTTTAACTACTATTTTATTTTGTATTAAGCGTTTGATTTTTGTAATAAAAAAAGTCGACAATTTATGAACTCAAATCATCATAATAAATTTACTGTTAAAGGGTTAAAAGTTGTAATTCAACCAGAATGAATGAATAAATTAATGAAACTATCACTTTTTGATTTAACTGATAAATGAATAACCTGATAGATATATTAATTTTACAGAATTACCGTAAAATCCGGCGTATAACGCGCACTTTTAAGACAAAAAATAAGATCGAAATTTACGGGGATACGCGTTACACACCGGGTTTAAAAAATGATAGTTTCGAAAATAAAAAAAAAGAGATGAACATAAGAAAATTAGACTTCTATATGGATCGGAATACTGTTTACTTGAAAAAAATGGCATACCTAATGGAATTAAAAAAAAGCATTCTGATTCTAAAAGTATACTATTTTTTCAAATTCCTGGGATAATACTTTGAATAAATGACTTAAAAACATACCAGCATTATGCACGCACACTTCTTGTGCCTTCGTAAATAAGGGGGGGGGGGGCGTATACGGCGGATATACCTAAAAATTAAAGAATGCAGCTTGAAAGTACAGGTGCGCGCTATACGTCGGATTTTACGGTAATTGCTATTCTGAGAGGGAAAAAAATGCTAGACCTAACGTACTTTGTATGACTTAGAATTGTTATTTTTATATTTAAAGGGGAAAAAAAGGACAATGAAGAACATAGGACAAAGAAGTAGAGATATTATTTTAAGAAAAATAACTTACGCTGCCTCAAATCATCGTTTTTGGTGCAAACTTTACTTTGAATTTCATATTCACTCTGGAAGAAACCCGATAAAAGTTTAAACGCAGAGTCCGGACATCTGTGTCCATAATCACTCAAGCATTTCAATACAGGCATTGTTTGACTGAAAAATAAATACAAATATTTACACTGTAAATGATGTATTTGAAACAAGTGTTTATAGAAGCTAAAAAGAATTACATGATTAAGTGTTTCAAGAAAAGGTGAATTAAGAAATATTGATTTATCCTTAAGAATTATCAATCAAATATTTAAGAATTTTAATATGTTGAACTTTCTTATTTAAAATTTCTTATCAATTTGTTTATCTGTAAGTAAATTTGCCGTATCTACAAATCTCTAAAGAGTAGTGATTTAAAAAAAAAGTTTTATCAGGGCTTGAGCAAGAATCATTAGCAGAAGGTGATACAAAATAAATTATTTTTAAAAAGTAAATCGTTTATTTCATAAATATCGAGGTAAATTGTATTACTCTATACGTCTGAATCTAATAGATGTTGACTGTAGAGCTTTAAATATTTGATGTGAACAGTCTTACATTCAATCTCGTATGAACCAATTATTACATATATGCTTTGTGTCCCAAAATTATTTTTAAATGAAGCAACGAAACCTTCTAGACTACAAGAGTCTTAAAAATATCTTGCCCTCTAAAACTTAAGATATTTTTGTGTCTTATTTGAAAATGAACGAACATAGAAACAAGAAGTTTGAAGGAATTATGCATAAGGTATCCGAACACGTTCGGAGTACATTTTTTAAAAATAGCATATTAAAACATTATAAATCCTTTTTCAGGGATGAATACCAATAAGTACTAACATTTAACTAACAATATATTTTTAAAAATATCTGAATTTCACAAAAATCACAATTATAAGTAAAATTTTAGCAATATTTTTGAAAAACTTCAAAGCAATTAGAGAAAAAAGTAATTAACTTATATCAGTAAAAGTATTACTAAAACAAATTAGATGCATTTATCTAGAGTATGTACTAAAATTTTAATGTTTTATTAAAATTTAAAATTTTTAGAGCTCTGATCGAGTAAATATTATAGGAAATGTGTCATTTTTATGAGACTGTTATTTAAATAACTGGCAATAAATCAAAAATTATTCATACAATAAGAAATATTTTTTTAGTACATTCTCTAGAAAACAATATAAGTATCAGGTTCAAAAAGTTTTATAGAAATGTATTCATAATATTTTGAGTTATCTGACTCACCGTGAATACATTATGCATAAAAAACAATTTAGAGAAAAAAGGATTTAAAGTTTAAACTCCTGTTGTTTTAATATAAATTATACATATAAAAAGCTAAAATTCCCCATATTTGTAAGTTATGCCCTCTTGTATCTCATCTTTGGCTAATTTTCTTTCCTTTCGTGACCTATTTTTTTTTTCTGGAAGTTTTTACTTCAGATAATGAATGACGCTTTGATTCACTAACGCGCTCTTCATCGAGTTGGGCAAAATCTCTTTCAGTATTGGCACCAACTTGTACTTGAGCTTGGTTCAACACTTCTAACAATCCTCGAAAACCTTTGTTAAATTGTATGACAGCCATGTGAGCTCCTAATCTCAGAGTTTGTAACTCCACAAAAATATCTTTCGGGATAAATTTCCACAGAATGCCATTAAAACTTTCATTTGCATTCTGTGTTTTCTCATGTAGGCATTTATTCAGTAAATGCTTGTCACATAGCTTCATATAATGAGGCTTAATAATTTTAATTATTTCTTGTGGAAGTCCCTAGCCACAGTATCAATATGCATTTTTCTGTGAAATGTAGCTCGTTGAAATTTGCACCAGCTGTCGGGTTCAACAGGACATTGGCCATGCATCGGCTGGTTTTTGTTGGAACAGCAATGAAAAAATGCTCCAATTACTGCACTTTGCATTTTTTCTATGTTATTGACATTAGATCTGATAGCAATACCATAATAGTTTTGCAGTTTATCGATGAAACTATCAGTTAATTTCCCACGGCCTTCCAGACCTTTTTGCTTGAGCTTCAACTTTCGAAACCTTGAGCCAACACGCTTTTGAATATGGCCAATGCATTCAAATTTTTTAACGCTGTTTTCACCATTAACATTTTTAACCACATCAAAACTTTTTGAATCCCCATCTCCATAAAATTGCACATATTGCAATTTTCTCATCTGAGCAGATCTTTCGGATATTCTATACACTCCGACAGGTTCCATCGCACCAGATGACCCAGCATGTTTTTCACATTCATGTGAAATACTGTCTTCAGTTTTCTTCGAATATAATCTGCACATTTTCGACAAGATTTCATTGTCTAAAACCTTACCAGTACCTATGGAAATGACACTAACACATCCATTTAAAGACAAGTGTCCTCTACGTTGCCAAGTTCCATCGACTGACACACCGCATTAAACAACTTCATCAAAATTATTCTTTTTGTGAACCTCAGCTGCAGCCTCATTCATAATTTTACATGTAACGTTATTAGAAACATGCTCTAATTTTTTCTCAAGACACCTGAAAGCTGTCATAGAAGGAAAGTTCACATTCATAGCTTAACACAGCTTCCTTGCAGCAGAGTTTCCCTTTCCAATGGTTCTTAAGCCAAAAACAAAGGAAGGATTAATAATGTGCATTTTGTTGACTTTCATGGACGTACAAAAGGAGCTGAAAAATTTACAGTTCTTATATTTTAGTATCATATTAGATGCTAAGCCAAACACAGATTCTTGAAAAAGTTGTATCTTATTTTCGAAACATTCAGAGCAGTATAATAAAGAAATTACATTACTTACAATTTTTAAATTAAAAATTACGTTCTTATCTTCATTTTCAACAGTACTTGACATTTTTGAATCATTTTGAAGTTTTGTTTCACTTGCAGTAGGTGCAGATTTGACATTTTTATTGATCTCATTTTCGTTGTTCTTACTAGTGTATCTATTGCCTTTAAACTTATATTTACTAATAGAATTTCTATTCTTGCAATTACCCATAACTTAAGAGAATACAAAATTTAAATAATAAAACTAAAATTTCGCAAAAAAAGAATGACAATGTTAGCAAAATAAATCAAAACACTCGAGCTAAAAGCTAGTGAAAAGCGACTGAAAATTTTGTAAACACAATCTTTTATTGCCAAACTATTGAACGAAATGTAGTGTTGCCACTAAATTTTAAGACAAGAAATTATCGTATTATTTCCTTAAAAGAATTTTAAAACTGTATTTCCAAAAAACTGCTCCTAAAACTAATTTTTGACAGATTTTAAGCCATTTAAATGCCTACTTCTGGTAGATGACAGGCTCACTCACGGTTTTTTTAATTTTATAAAATTGATTATAACTTGACCTCTACGTAACGTAGAAACAAAATAAAGTATGTTTTGGAAAGCCAAAAGATAGCTCTATTCAATAAAATAAAAACAAAAATATGTTTTTTGACAGAATTTGCCCATTTCAATGTGTTTGGATACTTCAGGATTTTTTTCAATTTAATTCTTGATATAGCAACAACAACAAAAAGCTTTTGGCAGAACAGTCCATTTGTGGAGAGAATAATTTTTAGTGGAATAAGAGTTTAAACAATAACAATAATAATTCAACTAATTGATATTGTGGTTAAATAATTTTGCTAATAAACCCACTTGTAGTTTGCATAAGAGTTTATTGACTGATTAGCATAGTTCTCTAGTTACATGATAGCTATTGAAGTAGAACTTCGAAATTCTGAATCTTAGTTAGAAGAAGAGGATAATACTCGAGTTAGTGTGTATATTTCTTCGAAATTTAAACGTTGCGATTCCGAGGTCAATTTAACATGAAAATACTCTTATTTATTCACATTATGGTGTTGGAGGAACTACATCTCAAACGCACAACTTTATTTGAACATCATTGGTCACTTATCTCATGGCCATGACCCCTAGCCATGATGCTTTTTTCAAAAATTTAATATATACAATTAGTGATAATGTTTATTGTGTAAATTTTATGTTTTCGTCTTTAAAATTTATGTGTTTTGAAATAACAGTTGAGTTACTGGATGAATAGGTAAGCAGATTTACAAATTAAATATGTAATAAGTAAAGATAAGCAAATTAATTGCAAAACCGAAGAGAGGAAAGACAGCATTTTATAGTCTTTCGTTTTGTCATTTAAGCATTTTATGCAACAATTTAGTCTTAGATACAAATTTTCTATAATACGTTGTTTAAAATTTTTATTTTTTTCAACAATCGTGGGTTTATTTTCATTTTTTTTTTGTTCACTTACTCTATAGTAACTTTTAAATAAAAATTCATTAGAGGGATTTTATTGAATTTTAGTAGCTACGTAATTTATAATGGTGTTTTAAAAACTGCACTGTTAAACACAAATAATTTACTTATTTTGTCACAAGAATTTTTGGAATTAAAGCATTTCCTAAGATAAAATCTTTTCATAGCCCGTTTACAGACGGTTAATTCTCATTATTTTGACAAACAAAAGATTGCTAAAATGCTCATTTGGGAAATAAGTGATTATATTTTTAGTTTCTTTTTACGATAATTTTGATAAAAAATAATACATACTTTTTATTACAATTAAAAACAATTCTTGGCTACATTCATAATTTATTAAGCTTCCACATTTTAATGAAATTATTCTTTCGAAAGAGTACGTAAATACGATAAAAACATACGTGATTCGTGATACAGATTTGTGAAATTAATTCATTTGTAGAAGTAAATAATAAAAAATATGTAGAGATAAACTACAATGATTTTTCACCAAAAATGTTGCAACACTTTTTTGAAAAAAAATATAGGGGTTAAAAAGAGATAAAATAGTTAATATACATTACACTTTTAATAAGCTTTTTTGTTTCTAACAAATTCTTGTAAAAACCGAATTAAGGAATACCATGAGAGTTCTTACTTGCATTTTTGATCCAAATCTTCTGTTTCAGCAAATCCAGGTGTAGCCGTTTGTTCTCCATCAACTAGAAATGCACACACTATAAAATCGAAGTGGGTACATTTTTTCTCATCTGCAGTTGAAATACCTAAAGAAAAAATAGTTTTGAAATGTAGGAAACAAAAATATAACAAAAGATATTCAGTGCATCAGAATACTAGAAAACACTCTCTCTCTCTTTTGAAAGGTATTATAAATATTAACCTTGTAATTTAAACAAAAAAAATTAAAAAACAATAACAAAATGAATTCACTACTTAAATTTAAGTATAACATAATATAAATACTTTTCTGTATCTTTTTAATCATCAATTTAAAAAGTAATTTTGGATATATTTTCATTTTCTTTTCTCAAAAAGAAGTGAATTCTTAAGGATTTACAATTGAATAAATCTTTTCTTAATAAACTGTTCCTTTTTTGCCTTAAATGATACAAATGAAGATACAAATTGTTTTACTGAGCATTTTTTAATTACCTCATAATTTTTCTATAATATTTATTGCATGATTTTTTAAAATTTTAAATGACTTCACGGGACTATAGGGCAAAGGATACAAGTCCTTGACCAGTGATGCTCACAAATTAAAATGTGAACTCCACTCCTATAGTAATAAGGGTGATGTCTCAAATTAAATGGTACTGATCTTTAACCCCTTACCTGTGACTCCCGAACTTAGTTCGGGCAACGCAAATGCGCTAATTTTGGAATGCCCGACCTGAGTCCGGGCAAGAGAAAAATCGGTGCTTCAATTCCATGAAGCCCGAACTTAGTTCTTCCAACTCATAACATTCAATTTACCAATTTTCCTAATAGTTGGCGATACTTTCTCGAGAAAAGTTTGGCAATTTAGCACCATTTGTCGGACTTTTGCAATTTTGCATTTTGTATGTACCATATCGTACAGGATTGGGGAAATTCAAAGGAATCTGAGGGACATGGAATTCATGAGAGGTCATAAAAATAATAGTATTGTTGTGTATTAGTTTGTAAAATATATTTATCTCGAAAATCATGTCATTTGATTCATTTTGCTATAATTTGAGCAAAAGTTACTGTAATTCTTTAAAATTTCTAATGCTTGTGAAAATATTAAATATTGTAATTATTTCGTTTAAAATTATGTGTTTTTATAAAATATTCTATTTCTAACATATTGAGGATATAATGAACAAAATTAAAGAGAATTTTCCTTTCTATTTTCGGTATGTTTTTCTTGATTATGTTCCACAGGTAAGGAGTTAAAGACCTGATGAGATGAAACGTAGAAGCTAGGTGAGTGAGATATCAATTTAAGTATCATGTTCTCGTTAATCCATATATAAAACTTGGTTTAAAAATATAATAATATAATCCCCGGCCGCTACAATAGATTTCACATATCTCTTCTAAAGTGATATTACTTAAAAAACAATTAACCAATTTGATGCAAATGGTATTATCGACAATCAATGAATGCATTTCCATTGTTATTAGAAGTTTAATTTTAATATTATTTGAAATACACACACATTTTAAATAGCCTTCAGAGCATTCCTGAATGATAACTAAAAATACATATTTAATGCAAATTAGCATGATTCAATAAAGTTGCAAGAAGGAAATCATAAAATCGGTAATTTGATTAATACAGATGATTTGCTTCTGCAATACATTGGGGAAATATATTGGCTTTTAGCCTGACTGACACTTATTGGTTTTCACTTTATGTAACTTTAATTTGTCTTTTCTTTAGATTCGAAAGATATTTTCTATATTCATCCATTATTGATGTCTAATGTAAATTTTTTTTATAGTATAGTTATTCGTATTATTCTAAGGTTTTTAATATCTAAATTTGTAGAGGTAATATCTATTTTTACATTTTGTCTGTATATAAGTTAGTTTAAAGTTACATTAAACTTTTGTAAAGTCTTGTTCAGGATTAAAAAATTCTTGATTTTCAAAGAGAATCAGAACACACCACGTATGTATTTATAACGTAAATAGTTATACATTGTATTCTGTATCATTTCATTATTTCATTTATTTTATTAGAAGAAATTTGTTGAATACACGTATAATTATTCATTATCTCTTTATCCGAATTATAGATCTATATCAGAATAGTAAAAAAAAGTAATTTTGAAAGCAATTGAATTTTTTAAAGACTATACATAATTTCTTATATTTGAATGTTTAAATAAAAGAAGCTTTAAGCGAAAATTATTTCTGTTTAAATAGTTGGATAAAATGATTCAAAACTGGAGACAAAAACTGGGACTTGTTATAAAAGGAAATAAAGCAAAAAGTTTCATAGAGATAAGGCTATAAGTTTGTAAGAAGAATCTTAATGGGGTGACATATTTTTATCGTAAAAATGTAGTTAAACCTCAATTTATAAAAGTATTTTATTTTATCATAGCTCTAATAAAACTTGAAACTTCCGTTAATTGTTGTAATGAATTCATTTTTAAGAATTTATCAACTGTAAAAAAACGATAGAAGCACTGCTGCAATATTTTAATACTTTTAAGGATCAGAAAATCTACAAAAGCTAGATTATTAATTCGAATTTTTTAATTATGATTTTAAAAAAAATGGTTAGTATTTGGATACTCTTTATTGTTTTGTTCATTATTTCTTAAAAAGATATTTTAGTGATAAGAACATAGTAACATACTAATTTCACATTAAACCAGTCATCATGTTTAAATAAAAAATAATATATTTTTGGAAGTAAACTAAAAAGATAATTGAATGTCATAAAAATTAAAAAAAAAACATTTTTAAAATATGCAATCATGGAATTTTTTTGTTTGAATTATACAATAAAGGATTCTTAGACTTAGCTGATTAAATGAATTAAAATTTAGAGCATTAAAAATAAGATAAAATTTTACTTGTGATAAATTTGAATCCTTTTCTATCGGAAAAAAACCCCATCAATTATATATAAATGAAGATACTGAAAAAACATTTTTCACATTAAAATTTTTTTATTAATTATTTCAAAAATTATTATTGTGTGGGGTACTTCACGTAATATATATATACATATATTTGAGTAAATAGTATAGTTCATTTTTCTTAACATTGCTTTTAGTGAAGCATAACCCTGAATAATGTATAAAGAAATCTATATATATTTTTTTAAATAATGAATTTTCCACCGCTATTATTATTTTTTTCAGCATACACCAAATATGCTAGTAATTTTTTTGGCGGATAATTTATAGCGATAAATGTGTAACAGACTTCTTTTTTTTTACTTTAAGTAAAAAAAAAAGGAAAAGAAAAAAGCTAAACACTTACTTGCAACCATAAGCATCAAAACTATGGAAAGCAACATAGTTAACGAATTGGTAGCCTAATACCAAAACGTACTTTCTCAAGCAGCAAATTGAAGCAACTGAAGTCAGTTACTTATGGAAAGAAAAATCAGAAGAGATAAAAGCCAATATGATTACCTGATAATGGAAGAAACTGACATTTGTTCTCTCAGGAAATCTACTCCTTCTCGTCAGCTGTTCAATAAATTTTTAGCATAAAATTGAAAAACAGAAACCAGTTGGATAAATAAAGGATAAATAAATCAAGACAATTAGAGATAAACCCTATCTCTAACAAATATGTCAAAACACATGATTGTTTCAAATTCTTACATCTAGATTTTTTTAAATTTAAATATGTTTCCTTAACAGACATTTGATTTTTTTTCTTGTGATGAACGTTAAAATAAGTCAAGCCTATCGGTTTCACTAAAAAAAAAAAAAATTATACATACATAAAATTATGGTAGATAAAGTGCGCAGTAATTAATAAATAAAATAGTACACAGATTAAACGATTTAGCTAGCAATATTAAACTGTTAATTTAATTATGAAAAAAGTTAATTTTTTTAGTATTCACAATATTATTTACGTTATTAGAAGTTTTGATAGAAATTTACAAATGGTAAATTTGATTGTATTATCTATATATATAAAGGAGAAACGAAAATCACTCATTTACTCACTGACTCCCTCATGATATCTCAGAAACTATTAAACCTACAGACTTGAAATTTGGAAGGCATGTTTCTTTCATAGAGTAGAGAGATCCTCTAAGAAGGGATTTTGCAAAAATCGAACCCCAAGGAACGTTACGGGGATTTGAAAGGCGTTATAAGCAATTACTTCCATTTTTAAACTATTAGACGTTCAGTCTTGAAATTTGGTAAGCAGATTCCTTTCATAGAGTAGAGATCAGCTGCAAAATGGTTTTTAAGAAAATACCCGACCCCCAAGTGGCGTTGTGGGATATTAAGGGGCATCAAAGATAATTATTTCCATTTTTAAACTACTTGGGGTTCAGTCTTGAAATTTGGTAAATAGATTTCTTTCATGGAGTAGTAAACCGTTACAAAAGGGTTTTTACAAAAATTGTCCCCCAAGTGGAGTTGTGGGGCCTTAAGGGGCGTTACAGATAATTAATTCCGTTTCTTTAAACTCTTAGATGTAAAGTCTTGAAATTTGGTAAGCGGATTCTTTAATGGAGTAAAGATACGCTACAAAATAGGCTTCACGAAAATCGCCCCCAAGTGGCGTGATAGATAAATATTTTCGCTTTTAAACTGTGTTAGACCTACTTGCTTGAAAATTGGTAGGCATGTTTCTTTCATGGAATAGAGCTCCTCTAACAAAGAGTTCTGCGAAAATCGACTCTCAAATGGGGGTTGCGAGGTGTCAAAGTGAGTTGTAGAAAAAAGAATCCCGTTTTCGAATTGTTAGACCCAAATATTTGAAATGTGTTAAGCATGTTTATTTTGTTGAATAGAGATCCACTAAGAATGGATTTTACGGAAATCGATTCCTGGGGGAGCGAGAAGCTACTAGGGAATATTGAGAAAAAAAATTCCTGTTTTCGAACTACGAGGGCTATAATAATGAAATTTGGTATGCGTGTATCATTTGTTTAATCGAAATCCGCTGGAAAGGGGTGTTTTGGAAATCGACTCTCAACGGGGTTACTGGGTGTATTGGTAATAAAAATTCCGTGTATACTCTATTAGAAATAGAATTAAAATTTGGCACGCATGTTTATTTTACGGAGTAGAGATCCACTGAAAATTGATTTTACGGGAATCCATTTGGTTATTGGGTTACTAGAGTGCAAAAAAAATCATTCTACTTCAATTTTAGGGATTTTTCGTAATTATTAATTAGAAATTCTGTCCTTTTTGTATCAAAAGGCTAGAGAGTTACAGGTATAAGTATATTTTTCAATACAATGGAATTCTTAATGCTAAGACTCAGATATCAATAATTTATATATATATATATATAAACAGTATATATTTATACAACATCATTAAATACCCTGCGAAGCGGGTGGGTAACAGCCAGTTTTCTTATGAGGCACCAATATATTCACAAAATAAATTCTTACAGATATGTATACGTATTATGTATGATTTATACATGTTATGATCATGTCAGCTATATATATACATATACAGGGTGTCCCCGAATGCCGTGTACAAACTTGGAGGGAGGTAGAGAACATACTGAGGAGCCATAGTTACATAGGAAAGCATGGGTGGAAAGCAATAGGCGGAGCCTTAAGCGAGCTTGCAAGGTCGGCACGTGTGGTTTCTTCATTTCAGACACGAACAGCGTGCAATGACTATGAATCGTTATACTAACGCCGAGTTGGTGGATGTTCATATACGGCTAGCTTACGGAAATGAACGTGCTGCTGTTTGGTTGTATGTAGAAAGATATTCAACGAGGCGGCAAACGTTCTCTCGAGTGTATCAGAACCCGTCGGAACATTAACCTTTCAGGACCACTTTTGAAGGTACTGGGTGGCCGCAAACAGCACGAACACCCATATTCGAAGGCATGTTGCATGCTGTGGACCGAAATCTCGGTACCAAAGTACGGGCTTTTGCCGTTGCAGCCGGAAGATCTTAAACAATCGTCAATCGTGTACTGCAGGGTGAAACCTTACATCCATTTCATGTAAAAAGAGTGCAGTTATTGCAGACAGATGATCATCTACGATGTGTCGGGTTTGTACAGTGATTTTTTAACTTAAGTGTGGCTGACATGGACTTTTTACAAGTTCCGTGTTGTTATGTGATGAAGCAATCTTTTCACGTGAAGGGTGTTCAATACACACAACGCGCAAATGTGAGTGGGCCTTTAACAACCCACAGAGCGCCCGATCACGAGCCTCACTACAATGCTTCACTGTTAATGTTTGGACAAGTATCGTGGAGGGCAGTTAACTCGGCCCCTACATCTTACCGCCTCGACTGGACTTTGACAAGTGTCTCGCCTTTCTACAGGAAGTACTTCCGGAACTGCTTAACGATGTTCCCACACCTGTTCTGCGCCGCATATGGTTTCAACAGGACGGGTGCCATCTCATTGTGAAAGGCGTGTACATGACCATTTGGACCAGGTATTTCCGAACAGGTGAATTGGGCGTGGTGGTCCCATCGCTTAGCCTCCCATATCCTCTTATTTATCTCATCTGGAGTTTTTTCTCTGGGGTGCCATGAATTTGTCCACTAATTCTGAAATTAACCTGGTGGCACGAATACCCATAGCTATTGCTATGATTCGTAAAACGCTTTGGTATTTTCAAACATGACCGCGAATCCATGTCGCGTCGGTGTATTGCGTGGATACATGCCAATGACTGCAATTTCGAACACCTCCGATGATGCTTTTATGTCATACTTTTTATTTATTATTGGTTTTTGTGTGTGTGTGTAATAAAGAGTTTTACACTACATTCTGTGTTGTGGCTTTACTGTCCTTGTGTCTATTTTATCTCGCTTGGGTTACGTTTCTGCCCATGTTTTCCTACGTAGTTAGAGCTTCTCAGAAAGTTCTCTATCTCCCCTCCAAGTTTGTACATGACATTCGGGGACATCCTGTATTTCAGAGTGGATAATGTTCTTTTTAAATTTAAGAGCTCCATACTCGAAATATTAAATATAATTTGTATTTCACCGTTGATATAATATGAACATAAAACATTTTAATACTAACAAATAGGAAATTTCAAGCAATATTATAAGGTGTAATCTCAAATAAAATCTGAATGTAACAATAATTATCAGATTTTGATGATTTTTGGTTCACATTAAATAATCCTAATTACTAATCTTACAATAAGTTGGCATGATATTAGTTTAAATACAAATAAGTTGTTAAGAGCTAAATACATTGGCCTGTACTACATTAAGTTATAAAAATCAGAAGTAATAGCATAAATGTCATTGTCCAGCAAAAATAAAATTTTATCTTATTCCTCCTCTTTTTTAGGTAGACATGTGCCTTCTTTGGAGATATATTAAAATACTATTCAGAGATTTTAAAAAGTTTAGTGAAAGATTACATGCCGTATCATCTGTAAACTAGTTAGTGCATGATCACCATTGACGTTATAAGAACAATCAGATTTATTGTTTTCAAAAAATCTTCACAGTACTCTTCACCAATGTACAGACAATCGAAAACATAATAATTATATTCCAAGCACTGCGTAAAGTGATGTATAAGTTTTCATGTATTGATCTTACAAGGAGAGGGTTCGACTAAGGAAATTCATTTGGGATCGAGACTTGGTGTAATAGTAGTAATTCTTTAGGGTGTTCAACCCTCAATGTAATTCCGCCGAATGGCCAGTCAATTCGGAGAAATCAGCCTTCGAAATTAATGCTTAGCTTTTATACAATTAAATTTTAACTTTCCACAACGTGTTCGTAGTTTTATTGGTAAATCGTCTGCTTACTATGCGTGAGGTCATCAACTTTTTTTCTACAACTCATTTAATTATTTTTTTAAATTAAACAAATTTATTTCTGAAAGGTTTATTAATTATTAAATTAAATATTTTGTTATTATTTTGTATTTCATAAAGTAAAAAAAATACTGTAATTATATAAATAACTATTTTAAATTCTATAAATATATTTTATATTAAAAAATAATATTTTTAATAAAATATATAATAAATATATTAAATGATGTTTTACAAAAAAATTAGTTACAAATA
>BMAV01027183.1:0-127361 GCA_019973955.1 Trichonephila inaurata madagascariensis | reverse complement strand
AAAAAATAACGTGATTTTTTAATCTCAACACAAAAGTATATCAAAGAATTGCAAATCATTGCAGTAATTTCTTGTAATATTTATCTCCGAAAAGTTGAATAATTATTTCACAAATATTTTAAAGTTAGCAAAAAGTTATATTTTTAATTTCTCATCGTAAAAGAAATGAGAATAGCTATTCATAAAAAATTTTATACAAATTTAGTGAGAAATGAAAAATATAGTATTTATACTGAATTCTGTATTGAGTTTAATCCATACTTTATTATTCAATTGATGATCCCGACTTAATTTGATCTTTTGTTATGTGTAGATATTCTAAAAATTTCCTGAAGATGAAAGAACTGAATTTAACAATAACATTATTTGTTTTAACAATAAATAAAATTTATATATTTACTTTAAATTAAAAAATAAAAATATAAACTTTTTTATTGTCCTAACTTGTAGGAAAATAAAGACGTTATTTGCTAAATGCTTATTTGTATTACCACACTTTCAGAGGAAAAATTATTAACAGTTGAAATATTATAATTTTTTACGATTTACAAACGAAAGAAAAATATTTTTCTTTTTTTCGAAGTATTTGATGTGATCAGAAAGAAATCATAGTTGAATTATTTACTTTTTCATAATTGTGGCAAGCGTCACAATTTATTCAATAGAGAACTAATCCCCTCAATATTATACATTCTGTAAATTTTATGTTGACGATTTGGGCAGTGGGTATGAATTTAACTCCTGTATGAATTTCTAACAATAGGTTAAAAGATGCAAATTTTATCCTTAACACCATTATTTTTTTATAACAATTTTCTTCCTAAAGTTTTGGCGTTAGCATGGTCGTATTAAGCTTGGTATTATATTTTTTGCAATTATTTCAATATTTTCTTCAAACTGAAGAAGTTGTCTAAATTATAGACGATTCCCATGATTACTAAAAAAAAAGTAAATAAAATAATTGTGTTAAAAATAACCATTAAATTATCCTAGTCTATAATAAAACATAAACTGATTAAGAATATAAAATAGTTGCTTTGATAATG
This sequence comes from Trichonephila inaurata madagascariensis, assembly GCA_019973955.1. NCBI lineage: Eukaryota > Metazoa > Arthropoda > Arachnida > Araneae > Nephilidae > Trichonephila > Trichonephila inaurata. The sequence continues at coordinate 126,315 of BMAV01027183.1, read as the reverse complement.
CGTACGTACAAGTATATATTAAATAGACTAGGTCAAATAAAGAGTATTTTTTTTATGTTTTTCTAAAGAGAATGAGCAGATTAACATTGTTCTTTTAGTCAATGAGAAACCAGTAAATACATTGATTCTGAATAACATTATATGTTATACTTGATTGTGTATAACTTCGTACAATTTCTGAAGTTATAACGGAAAAGTATGGTGCTTTATAGTGACTCATTAAGTTCATTTTTATGTATTGATATTTTCATATAAGGAAAAAATTGTTCAATTTCAGCGGATGGTAACCTTCTAGATGTTTTATTGTATTGTGAGAATTTTATTGAACTTACAGGATTTATCCATCTATCAATCAAATATTCTCTGAGAAAATTCTGAAATTACTTCTAAGGTGTTTTACTACGTGTTCTTAACGCTATTTTTATTTTGTATCGGTTGGTTGAAAAATAGTGTGACCATCATAACTTTTTTTCAAATTAAGCTATTTACATGAAATTTTCAATGTGGTTTCCTTTGGCAAAGTTCATTTTGCGTAAACGCTTACGTCAATCCAAAAAGGCTTTATGACTATTTTGGAAGGTATTTTTCCAGCTTCCTCTTTGATTGCTTTTTAAAGCTCTTGGAGAGTTTTCACTTTACGTCTGTTCAATTTTTTTAAGTATCCCCATAAAAAAATAATTGCAATAAACACATGGTAGGGATGGTGGTAGCCATTTCTCAAGTGGCAGAAAATTTCTTTTTTAATCTTTCAGCCGTTTTATAGTTTATTTTACAGTATGACTAGGTGCAGAATCGTGGCGCAAAACAAAATTTCTTTGAGGGTAAAGATGTTTGCTTTTCTTGATCAAGTGTTTCAAAATTTTATTCTGATAGCATTTAGCATCAATTTTAACTCTTGGTTCTACAAAAAATGGTTTTGTTAAGCCTTGAAAGGACATTCCTATCCATACCATAACAACTGATGACCAACTTGCATTCTGCAAAATAGCTGCATCTTTTCGACATTTTTTTTGCGTTAAATATATTGTATCTTCATTTTACCAGTTCTGAATGACAGATGAAACAGTGATTCATCCATAGTTATTCATGCTTTGTATCTACCTTTGCGTAACATTAAATTCAAAGACCAAGAATGTTTTTTTTTTTCGTTTTTCAATGGTTTTAACAGAAATTTGAAGACAGATTGATTTATTCACTTTTTTATAGCCAATTTTCTTTTCAAATAGTCGATTGCGATACCTATAGTTTTTTTGCTGACGTTCTTTGAGGCAGAGGATTTTCTACAGCGATAAGTCTTTTCAGCTTCTTTATTTCCTTTTCCTTAAGGAATTCCTTTCGTCTACATTTTTTCCTGGAGTTTTTGACTGCCAGCCACATTTTATTTCTTTTCGAAATTAGAGAGTAATCCATTAGCAAAATGTCTTTTCTGATTTTTAAATGCTTTATTTATAACAGAATTTGAGCAAGCATCCTTCAAAAGCTGTAAAATTTCGTTTCGAGTCTTAGGATTTAATTTCGGAGCCATAATGTACTTCCACTAATAAAAATAGTTAGATTGGTAATTTAATTGTTTCATTTTTAAAATATAACAGGCAGGAAAGCGTTAAAAATTTACCATTTATAGTTATATGCTTTTAAATTAGGTCACACTAATTTGGAATCAACCGTAAAAATTATTTTTCAGTAATATAATTGAAGGATTTTCTAAGCTTTATTTCGCCTTAGCAAGTATTCCATATTAGTCTAACATAATATATATATATATATATATATTCAAGGAGAAATATAATTTCTAGAGTTACAGTCAAGAAAAAAGGTGATTATTTTTCAAAAACTTCTTTTAGTTCATTTCTTAAACATATCAACGCCATTTAAGTAAAAAGAAAAAGGGACTAAAATTAAAAAGAAAAAAAATATGAAAAAATGAAAGAAGGACAATGTTTATAGAAAATTTTGGTTATGTAACAATGCGCATCATAATATTTGATGAAGATGGTTCAGATCAGTAAAATTTTCGCATTCGAAAAGTTATATTTTGTAGACTTAATTCTATCATATAATTAAATAATGAGCGAATTTATGTTACATTTTATTATGTAAATATATTAACTGACCAACCACTAGATTACTGATAAATAGCTACATTTGAAAACAGCCACAACGTTTTACATAATTTAAGTAAAAAATATTTTTCTTCCTCTTCTGAAAGTTAAGTTTGGAAAATATTCAGGTAAAGGATTTATTTGATATCTTGTCGTAAGGAATTATAAAAAAGACAAATAACAGTATTTAGATAAAGAAACTGAAAATAATAAACACATTTAAATATTAATTGTCTAGTTTTATAGTATCTATGACATTTTAACGCGAGAAAAAAAATTATGATATTTGTGATTTTCTGTTTTAAATCAATTATTTGCAATGAATTTGCTACGGTATTTTAAATGATTTTTGCTAAAAAAGTCGCTTCCTCGTTGTGTATAATTGGTTCGATGAATACTCTACATACATAATTTATTTTCTTGGCTATTAAGTCCTTTGATTCTAGTTTTTATCTCGCGCACTTTGGGGGCCCCCCCCCCCCCCCATCAAGATAACTGTTCAATCTTCTGAACCTGCTCCACCGAATCCTTATTACATTGGAAATTTATTTAGAGGTTGTGGGATTTCCGATGTCTTATAAAGCCCATGATGAAGCAAATCTCTGTCATCTGGATGAAAAGTAGTGCTAAACTAATCTAGAAAAATTTCTTTAATTGAATTACTCCCATCAGTATATATAATATCTTTCATATCAAAAGTAAAAATCAAATAATTTGAAAGTGAGTTTTTCTATAAATACAGAAACGGCAATTCTCAATATGAAATAATTACATTTAATGCTAATTTAAAAAAAAATACTTCTTCATTCTTATTTATATAAAAACAGAAAGTTTTGAGTATTTGAGATAATTCTTAACAGGTAGTTTCAAAATAAATTGGTGTTAAGATGGAAGCGATTAATTAAAATGCTTAAAAAAATTCCATTTGTGATGCTGAACATTTCATTCAAAATGAAATTTTAAATTCATTAAAGGCTGTTCAGTCTAGAAAAAACCGTGTTTTACAACTGTTTTTTTAAAAAAAATTGTTTTGGTGTTGCGGATTTTATGTGTTTTTTGTATGGAAAAAAAATCAGAAAGCTAAACTAAAACCTATCGTTTTCAAATCTGTAATTTTAAAAAGTAAACAATAATGAAAAATCACAATTATTTATAATTATTCCCATTATGATACTATACAATTATATGCTTCATTTTTTTTTAAAAAAAAATAGACCTTTCGTCTTGGCTATTCGGATATTTAAGAAACTAAGAGATTTATTGAGGCAATAGAACTGAATTTGTTTAACAACAACTTCGTTTCGGTTCACTGGTAAAGACCTTCAACGTTCTAGCAAGAAATCAATACCCTAGAAAAGCCGGAACATTCGAAAACATCTTTTTGTTTTCATTACATAAAAACATGAAATCAATTTCGGGGTATCCAATTATTATTTGGATTAATTTAACACTATATATATCGTTGACAGATGTACAGTGTCATCTGAATTCAGTTTCGATTAACTCTACTGAACCATGTACGGGTCTCTTATCTTAGTAGTCGTTTCTTTTGCTTTCGTTCAAGTCAATGGGGACTGCAATCCAGGAAAATATCTGGTAACGATGGAGAAAAAAGAATTAATTGATGTTGTGGATTGTATTTCTAAAAGTAAGTTCCTTTATATTTCAAAATGTGACTTGAATGCTCTGTTCATTAATTTTATAGAAAGCTTATTTATTACTGATACGGGGCACATTATTGGGTTGATGAATAGTGGTTTAAACTTAAAAAGAAGAACCTGTGTTGAATATTTGCATTTTTCTTATAATTGTATAATTTATATCATATTTCCATCAATACTTTTTTTTTTGTTTTTATACTAATATGATCAGCATAGATTAACAAGAATCAATATTTTAGATAAAAATGCGAAATTCAGTGTCTCAGTATTATCTTTCGATGCATAATTGAGTCATTTTATTTTATGAAAAATAAGCATTTACTACTATTAAGCAAAATAAAAAGCGTTGCTGTGTCAATCAATGTAATAAGGCAAATTATCTTTATTTGGACATTAAGTTACTTTTTCAAAAATATAGTTACAATTTTTTGCATATATATATGTTTAAGAGATGTCAATATATAAACTTGATATACTGATAAATTAGATAAAGAAATAGTGTTAGAGAATAAAAAAAAATACTTCACTTCTTTAAAAGTATTTTATAAGCACAGAAGAAAATAGAAATAATAATTAAATAAATGTTATATGCTTGTTTATTTTTACAGGTAAGGACCCGTTACTGTGTTCCAAGTTCGCCGCCTGTGAGAGATTAATGTCTCCGAGGGTAAAATGTTTTTTCAATTCCTATAAATCTCTCTCTGCATATATCTTTAGTATTTTAACAGTTTATAGTATTTGTATTTTTTTTTAAAATTAGAATTTAAATCAGAATTTTCAAGAAAATTTCGAGTGCAAAAATTTATTAACGTAATGATTAACTTTAAGTGCACAATAGACGAGAATCAATATTAATGTAAGTACTTATTATAATTACATATCAGATAAACTTAAAAATTACTAAATACATAAGAGTATAAAGTAAAAAAAAATGTTATTCTTCTTAAAGATTCTTACACTTTTTTTAAAAATATAATGAGATAATAAAAAGCAAAAAAAAAAAGCTAATTAGTTACAAATTATTAAAATTTACGAATATTTTTAAAAGAAATTCAAAATATAATTTCTATTTATTTAAAAAAGTTTTTTTTATCATATTATAAATATATTTATGTTCATAGCAACATAAGATTACGAATAATTATACAGATCACAAATATTAGCATAATTCACAAAGATTTTTGAAAATGAACTTCTATTTAGATATTTGATTTTTTATAACTTAATATATATCCCTTTTTTGTAAGTATTACCTTTTTGTAAGTTTATATTTATTGCTCTAATTATTGTTATAAATATAATGAGGAAACTCACAGTTATGCACAAATACTGTTACGGTTTATTTTATTATAAATAAACCACAGCATAAATAATGAATTTACTCGATTGAATAAATAAAGTGAAGATTTTACGCATTGAAGATAAAGAAATGAAGTAAGTTTTATCTCTTAAGGAATTGTACTTTTTTTATTTTTATATTTTATTTGCGTGTAAAATATATTTTGTCTGTATTAATTCCAATTTATTTAGAATAGTGCAAGGGTACATCCACATTACATTATTACACAATGGTTGAGAAATTTGGCGTAATTTTTCTACCACATAATTTTGCTTATATGCTGCTCGTCTTTGTAAAGGCTGATTTTAAGAAAACCAGACCAAAATGGTTTTTTGTGCAAATAGTTATTAATGATAGTTTTCTTTGATATCATACAACATACGTACATACAAATATTTGTACAAGGAGAAGCATATTTCAATATATTCTACCACGAGAATTCCTTCATGTTAAATGTATAATGTGAATTTTAGTCGTAAAACTTTGGAACGAAATTGGTATGCTTAAATCAGTGATTCCCAAAGTGGTCTATATAGATCCCCAGGGGTCTATGACGACCTGCAAAGGGTCCACATCAGCAAAAAAATAATTTAGGGGTCCCTGAGGTGTAAATGGGGGTTATGATAGTGGTTCTCATTAAATCAGATCATGACTTTAATCATTAAAAAAATTGATCAAGTGGAAACTGATTTTACCAATTTAACATTTACTAAATTTAGTGAGGTTAATTTATAGTTACTAGGTGACAGCTAGAATTTTACTAAGACAAGGATCATTTCAGCATTTTTTTCCCAAAATTAAGCTTAAGAAGTATATTATTAGGCGTCGCGAATTTTCTCAATTCATCACAAACAATCTGTCAGGACATTTTAACATACGTTCAACATTTAAATGCTCTTACTCAGATTTTAAAATTAGGTTTGTGTGATTCCTTTTTTTATAATAATATATAGGAAATCAAATATATTACAATAGGAACTGATCAGAACGAAGATCTTAAAATAAATTTTAGAAACGAATGTCAGCAGTTTTGGCTTTGTCGCAAATTATGGAATATCGTGAGAAAATTTCCAATTGCTTTTCCTTGTGTGAGATGGAGTTTCACCGAGTTTGCCACTCTCAGAAACAAAAAAAGAAAGGGAAGGAAAAAAAGAGCTGGGCACTTACTAACAAAGGAGATTGAGGGTTAAACCTGACTAGTTTGACATTAAATGTTGAAAATTTGTTATTGAAGCACCAGATTCATACCTCTCATTAAAAGCATTTGTTTGTTGTTCAATTATTTTATGTAACAGCCATTCTATAAATTAATTTGATTTTAATTTTAATTCATTAACATGCGCTTCTTAAGTTTTAAACGCTATACTTCATTACAGTTAGAAATTTAATTCTTTTAAAGTTGTAGCACCAACTATCAAAAAGACATTTAAGTTGATAAATTTGCAAAAATTTAATACTAAGTAAGCAAGGGTCTACCTGAAACCGAAAAGCATAGCAAGGGGTCTATGAGACACAAAAGTTTGGGAACCTCTGGCTTAAATTAATTTTCACTAATTAACAACAGCTAATTTTTAATAAGCCTCTGCAACGTATTCATTTGTTATGTTTATTAAGGATTGTAAGAATTTGGTATAGAATTTCTTGTTTTAACATTTTATAAATGGTCAAAGTTTGAAAAATGAGAAGTTCTTGTGTCATTTTTTTATTATATTATTTATTACATCTCTTACGATATTGCCTCAATCTTTGGAGCCCTTAAATTGTGATTTTTCCATTAACAATTTTTTTTCTTTCACAATGATTTGTCTAAATATTTTAAAAAAATATATTACTTAAAATATTAATTGGAGTTTCTTTATAGGTACTATTTGCTCTTGAAGAGTGTAAGAGAGAAGTTGTTCCCGATGGAATTAAAAGATGTACACCCTATTCGATTGTCTTTGAATCAAAAGAAGTTCCTGAAAAAGTTAGTATTTCAATATTATTAAAATTCGAAGTAAATTGATCATATTTAAAATACTTTATGTATAATTTTTCCCCATAAAAATGCTTGATAAAATTTGTGCCCCGCTGTTGTGATAAAATTATGGATTCTATAAATATAATGATTGTCTAATAGCTCTGAATTTATAAAATAAAACTTTTTTTATGTACTTTAAACATTTTCTTAAAAAATTATAGAATCCCTGCTTAATATAGGAAATTTAAAAAAATGTAGAAATAATGCAAAAAAAGTTGTATGGAAACATATATTTGTAGAAAATTAACTTGTTTACTATATCATCATTTCAAAAAACAAATTTAGGAATGTTTTAAAATTAAAAATATTTTGATGGTTCAGTTAGTTCAAATAGATTATTTAGGAAAATTATTAGTTTATTTCAACTTTCAAAAGAATATAATAGATGGCATGATTTTTAAAATCATTAAAAGGAAGTAAATATACATGAGAACTACAGGTAGAAGGAGAAATTTTCTCATTTAAAATGGGCTAGATGTAGATGCGTTGGTTAATTAACGTTTTCATAGATTGTAAAAAATATATTCAAAGATATTTTTGTATTAGAAATGATTCAAAACTACCGGTTGGATGTCGTAGTTAGTTTGGCACTGGCATTGTACACCCAAGATTACAGACTCGACTCCTGCCCAAGTCATTGGGTTTTCATAATGCAAGGAATCAACAGCGTTCATACCGTATGATTACGTGGCATGTAAAAGATCCCTAGAGCACCTGTTTGGCTTGAGTGTTCTCGGCAGAATTAAGTTCCCAAGATGGTTTCTCATAGTAAGAGCTCAGGTGCCTCCCTCTGGGGAGGAAACTGAACGACAAAATTACTTGTGGCGATTGGTTTTCCATCTATATCAGGGGTGACGAGCCTTTACAGATCAATGTGCTATTTTTGCTAAAAAAATGTTAAGTGAAGTATAGACATACCGTTAAATAATTTTGACTTGTGATTATTGGGAAAATAATAAAACTAAATTCTAACAACTCAAAACTCATTATTCACTGTAATAAATACATTTTACACTGTACAGTCGTAAATGCTTTAGTTATATGTATAATTCAAATTATATATATATATATATATATATATATATAAATGTAAAGTAACATTAGTGTGACTTCTGATGTTGCAGATTAAATTATAAATAACATAGTAGGATTGTAATATGTTGTTTTTGGCAGAATGCATGATGAATTGGAATCATCTACCAAACGGTTTCCAAGCGAATCTTTAATGCTGTTCATCTCCGAAAATAATGACTCGCAGGCATAGGTAGATGAAAATAGGGTTAAAATGGTATGAGTCAGTTCCTTCAAACAGTTAAAAGTGTCTGGAATCTATTTTATAGATGATGCTCTACGTGTAGTTGTTCCAGAATATAAAGCCCACACCGCTTTGTCGCCTTTATTAATCATGCAGTATTTCTCGGTCCGTAAAGTTTCAAATTCTCTGTTACACTAATAATATTATATACTTTTTGTCTTTTTACAGAACTAGCCATGTTAAATAACGGTTAGAAATCGTAAATATAACACAAATAAGCTTTAAAATACAGTAGTGTCAACGAAATTCATTATATTATGCGTAGACAAACTTCGCATCATTAGCAATTGCAGTCCACGATGTAACTAGGGCAAGGCAATAACAAACCTGGGACTTCGCCGCCACATCGCGACCAATCACTCACATTTGATTGTAGTACTTCATTGTGAACTTTGTTATTTTGAACTAAAATGCAAACCATTTTGATTGGTGGCGTGCCCAAAATATCGTGTCACGTGCCATTGGTTCGCCATCCCTGACCTATATGGTGCCGAGCTAAAAAGTGATACCAGCTTCCGGGGAACGTACCAGATTTGCAATGATCAAAATACCAATCAGCAGCCCCACATTGAAAGTAAAAATTGATTCAAAACTTATTATATTCGAAAAAAATAATTTTTGTAGGAGCAATTGATGACATGAGAGTTGATAACAAAATTTCAAAGCCTTACGAAATAAAGAATGTTATTCTAAGAAATTTTGGCACTACGCATACATTGCATCATTTGAAGCAGTGTATTATTTTGAAGATAGAACAATTAATTAAAGAGTTGAATTTATAAAAAAAAATTCTATCATGAATTTTCTGTCCTTATTTTATTTTTTCCAATTCTGAAATGCTTCTCAATTTTTTGTTTATAATTCTAAGTTTTATTTTACAGATCTTTGACTGCGTTGTAGAGAAAACTGATAAGGTAAGACTTCAAAATCAAATAAAAAATAATTAAAAAAATATTTTTCATTATAAAGTATTTTAAATAAAAAATAAATACAATACAAAAGTTTTCTTATTTTAAAAGCCTAAAGTTTGAATTTTATTTTTATTAATACGTACCTAAAATCTTATATTTTATAATTTGTATAAATTATTATTATCATTTTATTATCAGAACCAGTTAAAGATATTTTCCAATAATTACAATGTACAATTTTTAAAGTTGTATGATGTACATAAAATTTTTTATGTTCTCGATTTTTAAAAAAAATTAGAATTGATATTTTTGAATAATTACAAACAAAATTGAAGTATTACTTACTTAATGAAATAATTATTTGTAATAATTTGAAAAGTCAGTATTGAAGATAAATTTCTTTCATTTTAGCTTACATTGCCTGAGAAGAAGATAATGTTGAACTTTGAGGTAAGAATTATGTATCAATTTCCATATCGCCTTAAAATCTTAAGAAATATTTATGAACAAAAGACATTTAAAAATTAAGACATTTTTATTTAAAATAATATTTTATGTTCTTCAATGGTACTAAATGTTTAAAATCATTTATTAGTTTATTTTATTCATATAAATTATCCAATATCTAATGTGAATTATTTAATGAATGATTTGAAAAGTGTGTTGCTATTACAGTTCCAAACAATTGATTCTAAAAAAAAGTGCCTTTAAAACAATATTATTGTCATAATTTTATTTTAATTTAATACTTATCGTAATTAAATAATTTTAACTCATCAAACGTTTTTCAGAGTATAAAATATATAACAGAATGTATTTCAATCATTTTCAAACTATTATTATTTTTATTTTAGGAATGCACCAAAATTTTGTTTGAAGAGAGCTGTGAAAAGAAGAAGCTATAGAATAATCCTACATTATTATGTAGAAATATTAAAAAAGCTTCGAAATGCTTTATTTATTTATTTCTCTAAATTGTGTTTCAACTTATCTGATGAAAATGTATTAACCGTAAATCTAAAGAATTAATGCTTGTTTTATGCTACTAAATATATATTAATGAATAATTTAATATATTTTAGTTAAAGATACAATCGTGTATTAATCTAATAAAATCTGTCAGATATGAAAAGTGCTTCGTTTTATTTACGAGTTTGTGTACGTTTATTTTGAAACTGCATTTTATATTTCAGATTATTATCAAAAATATTCTTTTTTTCTGAATACATCAAGAAATTTTATGAATGTACACGTGAATGAAAGAAATCTTTTCCTTCCTAACTAAATAAATTTCAAAAAGTTATGTTCTTGTGATAATGTCCTTATTTATAGCCTACTTATAAAAATATTTTTAATAAAACAAACATTATTATATTTATCAAATATATATATCGAAAGAAAAATTACTTTTTGAATGTTTAACATAAGCTCTTCAGAATCAAATAGGAATTTTTAAATTTAAATTGAAGGAAATTTTTATTATATAACACCTAGAAATTTATTAATAGAACGTTTACTGTACTTAATCATATAAAATTTTATTAAATAAGAAAGAAAACTTATGTCTTTATATATTTAGTAGAATTAGCTGTGCTGTAATTCAGCTAGTTTTCAGTTTAATGTATAAAATGTATTTTTTGATAAATTATGATGTTTGATTTTAAATCTAAAACAATATATGCCGTATGATATTCGTATTTAATATTCATTCTATTGCTTATCAATAAAACGCATTATCGTACAATTTTACATATTTGTCATTAAATAATAAACTTCGGTGTGTATTTTGAAATAAATTAAGCAACATATAAGAGACAAGACCAGATGTAAAATATTTGTACCAATAAAATGACATTCAGGAAGGAATTCTATATACATGTACATGTGTTTTTCACTAATATGGCTATTAAAAACGAAATACATAAAAACTTTCAGGATATTAATTACAGAAATAATAAACTATTTATGTACTTAAAAAACTCTAAACGTGCCTCAGTTATAAAATAGTAATTAGATAAAATGAATTTCCCTCGGACGTGAAGCATAATTAATGCATTACAATTTATAATAGAAAAAATAGCAATTATTATTTTCATATAATGAAATTATTTTATTTCTAACATCTTTATAGAGAGTTACCTGCAGAAGGATAAAGCAAACATTTAAAATTAAGAAGCATACTTATCAACTTATGATAAAAATATTCTTTAGTTAGGAGATAAATATCGCAAGATAAAAATGTAACTTTTATCTCGTTTTTTTATAATGGCAAAATGAAGAGAAAAGATTATTTATAACCTTCAGCTCTATTTCTTTAAGAGTAAAATATTTTAATCTATAAAAAAATATAATACGCGCTGAATAATTTAATGTTATATCCAAATAATCCTTTTTAATATATGTTTTTAAAAAAACAGTATTTCTTATATTACGCGTATGATACGACTTTCAGAGCTGATGAAACGAATTTCTCCACCTGTTGATCAAATGGAAATATTTTAATTTCACTCAAAAAAGTTCACTAGCAGGGGCTTAGAGCTTCAGAACCGGTCACCAAAAATTAGTTAATTTATAACCTGTTCATAAATTCTTTATATAAATGAAAGTTTCTTAACATCAAGTGCTTTTAAAGACTTCATAGCGTATACATTGGTTAGCTTACTCCTTCCCTAATATTATGAAATACAAGGGGGGAGATAAAAAAAGAGAATGCCAAAATTACTGATTTATATAATATATTTGCATACTTATACGGAAACAGGATTAACTATTAAGCCATCGGACAAGGTTCGGAGACGCTTACAAAAATAGATTTTCAGAAGAATTTTGGAATTTTACGTTTTAAAGAACATAAATAGGTTTAAAGAGTCATAATTATTAATTACATAACATGTATTGTCCCTTGTTTCGGATTTTTTAAAAAAATAACATAGCAAAATTCTCAATATTAAGAAAAACAGAATAAATAAAAATACATTGCACATAATGCAATTTTAATTTCATTGATAAACATCTTCATTCATCAGAAGTGTCACAAACTGCAGAGTAGGAAAATTTTCGAGAAATAGATATTTTTTTTAAGCACTTAAATTTGACGTTAATGATTTTTACTTTATGTTTTAAGCTAAAAATGGCTGTAAAATAGGATCAAATGTAACTACCTTAAAACCTGAAGTAGGTTACATTCGAAATGGTATATAATATAAGTGTTATATAAATTTCATTGAATTTGATTGGATTATTTTGAATATATTTCAATTTTCCTGCACAAATTATTGTAAAAATTACATTAATCACAAAAATTATATTTAAAAATATTCTTATAAACACTCGCTAAGGCAGCTCTGAGGGTATCCGATATCAAAATTCTTTCTAGGCCCTTTTTCTGATATGGGAGCCTTGTTAGTGGGACTGTAGTTACACATGTTGGAGCCCCCGTATCATTGATAAAGTTACATAAAGTAAATATTAGAAAAACAACTTAAATTTCTCCAATTTTATATCTTCTTCCTCTATACTTATATATTTCTTTTTTTTTTCTAATTTTTTTTTCTGATCTATATTTCTTTTTTTGACACCTAAAAACACCTTTCAAACCTAGTCGGATATATGCCAAATGCTGAAATTATTAGATTAACAGCAATTGGTATGTAGTAAATCAAAGAATTAAATAATAAACTAAAGTTTAGATATGTTTCTCCTTATGGGGAGAGAAGGATAACACAATTTATTACTCTAAGGTGCATTTAAATTTTTAAAAACTGAAAACTTAGCAGTGAAGAATAAAAAAAAAATGAAGCGTTGAAAATTAGCATTAAAGAAAATATAGATATTTATATTAAAATCGGAAAAGAAAAGTTTGACGATGTAGTGTTTAAAGAAAAATACTCTTTTCATTATTGTAATACCTTTTATCTGCATTACTTTGCCAAGCAATATGTAAATACGTTTTTGATTTTAGAAGTGTTCCATCTTTTTTGTGAAACTTTTGAAATATATATGTCATTTTGCATTTGATTAAATTTTATATAAATATCAAGTGATCTGTGAAGTATTGTTTCATGGAAAAATAATTTCGGCAAGTTAATAACGAATATTGATTATTTGATAGTGATTCTTTTATGATTGCATCAGGCCGTGGTAGTCTAGGGGTCAAGGTTACGGATGCCGGCATGTCATGAGCTCGAGCCTTGTGCCGCTAAAGACCTGCCGTGTAGAGTGGCTGATACACGTTAAATCTATCAGGGCTCAAATATCCTCCCATTGGTATGGTGTGGTAGTTAGGAGAGGGGAGTGTCAGCACAGATGTCGTTCTCGTTATTTGACTATAATTCAAAATCACGAGGTCCGTCACCCAAAGCCCTAGTGTAGCTGAATTATCATGAGCATTGGCATGGCACCCCTTTGTATGCCTAGCCTTTCACAGAAGTCTTTCCCATTCTACCCTTCTCCCAGCCATTAATCTCTAGTTCCTCACCTTTAGAATGACAAAACCCTCATCCACACAATCTTTCCATCTCCTTTTGGTTTTATATTAGAAGGAGTTGCATTAAAAATCTTCAGTACTGTTCTTTCTGGGCTCATTCTCATTATATGCCTTGCCCGTCTCATTTTACTTAGTTTTATGGACTTAATAATACCATCGCTGTCAAAAATCTTATATATTTCAAAATTATATCTTTTTCTCCAACTGTTATTATCGAGAACAGCACCAAATGTAGTTCTCAGGGCCTTCCTTTCAAAAGTCGCCAAGATCTTTTTTTGTCAAGGTTCATGTCTCTGTGGCATGTCAAAACGGATTGAATTAGTATCTTGACAACAGGATTTTTGTCTTTCTTTTTATTAAGTGAGACTTCGGTTATGATCTTAAACCTAAGAAACATCGATTAGTAGCAATAATTCTTTTTCTGATTACAGGAGTCATGTCATTTTGGTAATTTACTTCTAATCCTAGATATGTAAAATTTTTTACAGAATCAAATTTAAAGGAGTCTATTTCAAACCAGTTAGGGATGGTTTCCAATTTACCACAATACTTTTTTTTGTTTCCTCCATATTCACTCTTAGGTTCATTTTTCCAGCATATCTCTCCATTGCCAGTAAGCTCTCACCCAATGCAGCTCTAGATCTTGCGATAATGTCCTCATCATTGGCATATGCCAAAATATGTATTGATTTACTAAATATAGTCAGGGGACCGGAAAACCGGACCCTTGCCCGGGGTGACAAATTCTAAGGGGTGCATTTGGTTTGAATTTGAAAAAAATATTATTTTTTTGTTGCAAAAAACTTGATAAATTTTCTGAAACATTATTGAGTGTGAATTTAGTATTTTCTTTATTGTATCTTATTTCCTTACTTTGTACTCTGTATGTTTAATGTCAGTTTTCTTTTATGTTGAAACTTAAGAGTTAGAGGCGTGAGTATATGTTCAATCGTGAAATTTGATTAGTTTACAAACTCTCTGGTAACTTTTCCCCCATACCGGAGTAGGGTCAGCACGAACATTCCTTTCACCCATACGATGTCCGGTGTCAACTATCAAAAGGGGACAGGGGCAATAAGAGTTTTTTTTGTAGATAGAGAGTTACAGAGGAAGTGTTTTATTTTAGTCTTGAGTGTAGTTACTGTAAGGTAAAATAATTTTTTGTGATCCTCACCATCAGTAGGCTCTTTTTTTAAAAAAATTGGCCTGTTGAAATGGGCGATTCCTTCTTTATATTTTACTCGTTTGAATTAATAACAGGTAATTATGTCCTTAATTTCGAACTCTTTTGTATATATATATAATATTGTAATGCTGCCTTTTTGTTCGCAAGAATTATTCGTTTTAAATGTGTGTATCTGTGGGAACAATTTTTTTTTAATTATAATTTTTTACTCTGGAGAGAGGGGCGGCATTTTCCATTTTTGTCCGGGGCGGCAAAACTGCTAGAACCGGCCCTAATATAGTTCCTGTAGTACTTATGCCAACGTCCCTGATCACCCTCTCTGGAGCTATGCTAAACAGAAGATATGCCAATGCGTCTTCCTGTAAAACACCATAATAAATTTCAAACGATACAGACAAGTATCCTTGAGCTCACACCATTGAGAAGGTCTAGTGAGTCTGAGCATTATAATATTGATTAATTTTGATTGAACATTAAATTCAGATAGGGTCTTCAAAACTCTCAGTCATATCAAAAAAATCATATTCTGCTTTAAAGTCTACAAATAAATGATGTCTCTATACCAAATTCCCTGTATTTATCCAAAATCTGTCTTAAGGGGAAGATTTTGTAAACTGTGGACCTTCCTTTGCGAAAACTATACTGATAATCCCCATTGGCGCTGTCTACATGTATAGCTGAATAGAGCGACGTTAATATTCACTCACTCATTCATGATTGCATGCGAAATGTAAAATTGTAAAGTTCGAATTAGCTGCAAAAAATATGATTCTAAGCCTAATATGAAGATATGGTTATATATTATTATATATTAGTTATTATATTGTATTATATAAAAATATATTTTCAAAATTTAAAAACTTTTCCTTCAATATCATGAATAGTCCTTATATCCAGCGGATACTTTATCAACTTTGTAGTTGTATTTAGCTCACTTACGCGTATCCAAAATAATGTAGATAGCAGCACGAACAAAAACATCTGAATCCAGAGGATAGTACTAACTATAATAAGAAAGAAATTATATATATATAAAAGTCATCCACCCACATAATATCTGATTTGTATATTTTAAGGATATTTGTGCCTAGTAAGGATAAGAATTTAGTGGTTTTATTTAATGAATTGGATAAGGATATTTATGCTGCATATTTTTTTTTAATAATCTTTTTTACTTTAACATTAGCAATTATTGCGTCTTTTTAAACCGAAAATTTCATGCAAAGTAGGTCCAAAGACCTGTTCAAAAAGCAAATTTCACTGGGAAAAGTTTTGATTATTTTTATGTCTTTGTAAGCTTCATAAAAAATTTATAAACATAAACAAATTTCTCTTCTCTGAATATTGATTAAATTTATAAAATTAAATTTATTTGACAAAAGCTGATTTTAAACCTTGTCTCATTATTATTTCAGTTCATAACAGATAATAATTATAAAACGCAGCCTTTTGTGTCGGTAAAACGGCTATGTTCAAACAATAGTTGAAAGTTGGAAAGGCCTGTTATTTTTTTTATAAATTTTTGTCAAGAAATAACCATAGAGTACCTTTATGATAAGACTCTGTTATTCAGAATATATTATTGGTTCTTAATTTTTTTAGATAGAAACAAAAAGTTTCGGCCAAAGGGACCAATTATAATTATTAAATTAGCTCTAGGGTTCTTTCTTTCAAGATATATATAATCTTGACATAAAAATAATTCCCTTAGAGTGCTACTCATCTGTTTTTCAACTAGTTTCTCGTTGATGTACGTCCCCAATTTTTAAAAGCACTTTATAATGCTTCTTCTGCATCTAAGTTTAGTTACATGATTCATTCTTCGAGTTGGCCGGATATTATACAACATTGATTATGATATTTTATTGAAGATTTTAAAAATATGTTCTTGGTAAATGCTTGGAAGATCTTACTGCAAAAGAAATCTTGCAAGCCTTTTTGAATTTCTAATATAGGAATAAATTAAAAATCTGGAAGGAAAAAGAAAACTGAAAATTCCTTTTTAATTCCAACTGTAAAAACAAGATACCAATACATTACATTTAACATTCTCATTTCATTCGTGGCGCCATCTATGAACAAACGGTTGAAATAAAAATCGATGTAAGGTTTCTGGCATTTCGTTCATGCTGCCATCTACATATTCTAACATAATAATGCTTAAAGGTTTTAGTATAAATAAAATATTTTAAAAATATTTTTCTTAAGAAAAAAAAACAAAAAAAAACAAAAAAAACAGAGACTTAAAATAGGAAGAAAAAACTAATATTTTCCTTTATTAAAAGTAATTGACGCGTATTATGAAATATTGCAGGTTTAAATGTCCTTCCATTTTAAGAACATTCTTCAGAAATCAGACAAAAAATTATTAAAATATACCAGTAAAATTTATTTTGTCTAATGAAAATTAGACTATACAGCCTTACTTGAAGATTTTGAACGACCTCATCTTTCTGAACATGAGTCAACCGACAAGATTAATTATTCTTAAATCAATGAATTTACTTAATCATGGCAGAACACAAAACTTGCGACAACGATGCAATTACTTTCAAATTATTTTACATAAAATGGTTCACTTTAGTTATTTGCACTAATAATGTTTGATTTTATTTCAGTATCTATAAAAGATTTTTCTCTTAAAATAAAGCATCGATGAAAATTTTCATTAAAATTTGTGCTCCTTTTTAAAAAATAAGTATAAGCATATATATGAAATAAATATAATATAAAATAGTTTTTTAGTTGCAGAATAATGCTGTATATATTTTAGTAAGTATATGTGTATTACTGTATCAAATTTTAAAGTATTTATCTATAAGTATTGCAATATAGTATAATATTTCACATAAATAATTAATAAAACAATTAATGTTGACAAAAAAAAAATAAATGAAACTGATTTAAGTGTAATAAATTAATGACACATAAATTTAGTTCTCAACATTTATATTAAATTCAGCGACGCAACTGCCCATAAGGGCCAGGGTCTACTGTGCCCATCTAAGTTTTCATGACTGTGGGATATACGCTGACCTTTCAGTCAGGTGGTCAGTCTGGCACGAAAACCCCTAGTGTTTAGTCCCCCCACAAGCAAGCTTAGAACTCTTTTATCGACCCACTGAAAGGATGAAAGCCTGAGTCGACCTTACCCAGCCCGGGGTTTGAACCCCGGACCTGTGGGGTGAAAGCACGATACGCTACTACTCAGGCACTGGGCTATCAACATTTATATTATGGCACTAAAAGTTCCATCGTAAAGAGTGGATGATGCACGCTAAGTCCCTCTCAAAGCTGAGGCTCAAAGTTCTTATTCTGGTTTGAAGTGCTTAGAGAAAGGAGTGTCAACTTGTGTGTCGTCCTCATCACTTGATCAAGTTTCAAAAAATGAGTTACATCACTAATAACATTCGTGCAGCTTCGTAGTGTAACGTTAATAAAATAATCAATGAAACAATTGAAACTAAAAGTATAGAATGAAATAATGAAGTATTCAAATGTTTTGCATTGTTATATAAATGTAAATCAACATCATCAAAATCATTTTTCGGCATTTATGAATATGTTTTCACAATAGTTTAAAAACAATAATCCTGCATGTCCTTGTCTTTTACTGTAATTGAACTGAATAACATAGCTTAAAAATGATGAAAATATCCAGAGTTTAATTTCTTTCTTGCATTGCACGGAATAGCGTTTAAATATTGAAAAAAAAAAGAAAAATGCAATAAAAAAAACATTTACTATAACAATAAAAAGCCGACTAGTTTTATAGAATTATTGCGTGTTGACGTCTCATCTACCCACAACGCTAGATGAGATACCAATCACTTTTCACTAGATCATAATAACTAGATTACTTTTTTTGAAAATATAATTATTTTTAGCCATTTTATTATACAAAAGGCCAAACACTTTGAAAACACGAAGATTGAGAAAATTGTAAATAAGAATTTGCAATTTGAAAGGTAATGATTACATAGAAAGGGGTTAAAATGTTGAAAAGGAAGAAATGAATAAAAATTAATGATATAATATATAAGTAATAATAATCAATAAAAATAAAATAATAAATTCACAATAAAAAATGAATTCTACTAGTTTAATAGGAATGTTACGTGTTGACGTCTCGTGAAAAATTAAACTAGAGTATCTGTTTTTTTCTGAACATACAATTATTTTTATCAATTGAATAATAGAACAAACAGAACTGAAATCGTTACGAAATTAATATGATAAAGAACATTAAAAATAAATTTGCACTCTAAGTAACGTAAAAAACAGAGAACAATACACACAACCAGTGCACAAATACACAAAAATTGTGGAGTAAAATTAGCACATAATTGTTTATTTTCTTTTTTTTTAGATTATGTGTGTGATCGAATAATAAAAAACTTCGATATTAAAACTTTTCAGTAACCTTGATAAGCTTGCTTTAATCTTTATTTAACGAGATACGCGCATATGTCCATCAATATGGTCTCATATGTCCTCTCATATCAGTGGCGTAAAGTACACTCCCGCAACCCTAGCATTGTGAGAGGGGCAGGATTCTAGGGGTCCCAAAGCCTGACTAAAGCCACCCTTTGTAAGATCTGTCTTGGCGCCCAAAACCTGAATTTGCCGGAGGACCCTAATATTCTCTGTTACGCCACTATCTCATATTATGCTGTTTCCTTAAATATCTTTCAAAATTCTTTTTTAACATGAGTGGGTGAGTTACATAAACGTCGCACTACAAGGCTGCCCAATGGCTATTGTCAACGGATCTCGTAATTCTGAACCATGGTCAAGTGACGAAGACGACACCTGAGCTGTGTGTGTGTGTGTGTGGCCCTTCTCTCTCTCTATATATATATATACACTGGAGTGCAAAGTTATAGTATTGATTTTAAATAACCAGTTAATTCTAAACACACGCATTCATGCATTATTAGTTCAATCTGGGGTTCTAATATAAGTAGACATTTTCATCGCGAGTTTAATCGGCGTGCATTATGGCGAAAATTTTGAAAAGTGTATGATTTCCAGGATAAAACCCAGTTCCAAATAAGAGCATAGTTTCACCTAACCAAGACAATTTTGCAATCCAAAGTGACAGCCTACCAATCATGGTATATACATCCGGTAATTATTTCTTTAGATTTGTAACCCTTTTTTGGTTTGCAATTCTTTTCTTTAGATTTAAGGTATCCGACTACGTTCGGAACCGGGAGTTTGCAAAAAACAGATAAATGGATAATATTATTATGATATTTAGTATCACTTAGATTAGAAAATGTATATAAAATTGTGTTAAGAATAGTATTACAATAAAAAATTATTTAAGTACAATATTTTGACAAAAAATGAACATAGAATGATCCATTTTCAAAATATTCTCCCTTTGTGAAAAATGCTTCTAAAACAATAATATTTCACTTATATAAAGTAAAGACATCTCCAGAGAGTCTGAACTAGGATTTTTGAAAAATTCACATTGTTTTCAGAGTTACCACCGATTGAAATAATTATCGACGTTTTTTTCTTAAAATTGCTCCCCTCTGTTGTTGTAAAATATGGATAAACCCACTTCTAAGTTACATATCTCAAAAATTCTAGTTGAGCCTCTGTAGAGAGGTCTGAGCTAAATACAGGCAAAATATTATTATAATAGAAGCATTTTTAACAAAAGGAGAATATTTTGAAAATGGGTGATTCTATGTTCATTTTTTGTTAAAATATTGCATTTATATAATTTGTTATTGTAATAATATTCTGAAAACAATTTTATATACATTTTTTAATCTAAGTGAGACTAAATATCATAAATATTATCCATTTATACACTTTTGCAAAATCACGGTTCCGAACGTAGTCGGATACCTTAACAACCATATTCCAATGGATTCTTGTATGGTGAATAAGCAGATCAGTCTATTGCAAAGACTTCTTCGCTACAAAAAATAATAAGAAATAAATAAGAAATAATAACAATAAAAAACTCCATTGAAGTCTGTGATGTATAATTTGCCTGATATTATTGTCAATGGGAAGGCATTCATATTTATTTGCTATAGTGCGTATTATGTGTGCCTAAATTTCTCATTCTTAAATAATATAAGTATCAGAGATCTATTCCTGATGACAGTTTGATACGGTGATTGATTATCCCCCTTCAAGAGAGATATCAAACTATATCATCACTTTATATCTCTCTTAAATTATAATAATATCTCTGAATAATTCCGGATAATTATTTACATTCTTTTTCAAAGCTGCTTATTGGCAAGTGGTAAATCCGGGACTTATTCATAAAGAGAACATTTCTTTATCAATTTCTAAACCGAATGAGTTACTCCTTTTTGAGAAATCTGTGGGTTGGACAGTGACTATCTGTCAAAGGAAAACGAACCGTGAGTTTCTGGGTATGCAAATTAACATTTCCGAGTCAAAAGTCTAGTCTTATTAATTTTGTGTGTACTCTTTCGGAGTGAAGTGCATTTGTATTTTGGTTTCTTCGTACAGAACCTTAAATGCAAATCTTTTTTATTCTTAAAAAGCAGTAAATCGCATATGACCTTGTGTTCATCATGTGCTAACATTCTAGTCATAAATATTTATTTAACAATGGAGAACATGTGCACCTTAGAAATGATATACAACACACACACACAGATGAAAAGCACCCAACTATTATAAAAATTTAAGTGAAGTTTTATGTTACAATTTTATGACTCACATATTGTGCAATGTTCCATTAATTGATAAAACTACTCTTACGAATAACATTGTGGGGCAATTTATAAGACAGTTTTCTGTTGAGTTCGATTTTTGAGCTGTTTTATAGTTAAATAGACATACTGATTTTAGAACTATAGTTAGATTTCTTTTACCATGTCAAGTTTTTAAAATTTTTTTCTTTACACATTTATTCTACTTTTTACTCTTTGCTGAAACGAGTGTGGATCTTAGGAAGCACTATTGCTCTCCTGTTGGCTAACATAAAACTTCGAAATGCGAGGAGTGAATTATGTCACAAGAGACCAGCGTCAAATTCAGTATCGTCTAGGTCAGTGGTACTCAACCTTTTTTTCTATGATTTTATATGACAACTATTTCACGCGGGCCACAATAGCACGATTAATAGGGGGAGGGAGCTATAAGATTAAGCTATCCGACAACGTTCGGAACCGTGATTTTGCAAAAGCATATAAATGGATACTATTTATGATATTTAGTGTCACTTAGATTAGAAAATACATATAAAATTGTTTTAAGAATAATATTACAATAAAAAAAACTATTTAAATACAATACTTTGACAAAAAATGAACATAGAATGACCCAATTTCAAAATATTCTCCTTTTGTGAAACATGCTTCTATTATAATAATATTTTGCCTGTATATAGCTCAGGCCTCTGTACAGAGGCTCAACTAGATTTTTTGAAATATATAACTTAGAAGTGGGTTTATCGATGTTTTACGACAACAGAGGGGAGAAATTTGAAGAAAAAAAACGCCGATCATTATTTCAAATGGTTGTAACTCTGAAAATAATGTGATTTTTTCA
The DNA here is from genome assembly GCA_019973955.1 of Trichonephila inaurata madagascariensis. NCBI lineage: Eukaryota > Metazoa > Arthropoda > Arachnida > Araneae > Nephilidae > Trichonephila > Trichonephila inaurata. The sequence continues at coordinate 103,738 of BMAV01027183.1, read as the reverse complement.
AAAATCATAGTTGAGCCTCTGTACAGAGGTCTGAGCTATTTACATGCAAAGTATTATTATAATAGAAGCATTTTTCACAAAAGGAGAACACTTTGAAAAAGGGTTATTCTAAGTTCATTTTTTGTCGAAATATTGTATTTAAATATTTTTTTTTGTCAAAATGTCCTTAAAACAATTTTATACATGTATTCAAATCTAAGTGACACTAAATATGAAGAAAATCCATTTATGAGCCTTTTAAAAATCACGGTTCCGAACGTAGTCGGATACCTTAAGGACGTTTAAAAGGCGGAAAAGTTATCAAAATATTTAAACTCATAGAGTTTTGGATTATGTTTTAAAACTATCTATCCAACTTAACTCACAAAAAATACTTTTTAGGCATTTTTTACTCTGTTATAGGTTATGTTATGTTATTGTTATCTTGCTGTTGATTCTTGTTTGTTTTTCTCTACCTCATAACCAAGATCCCAATCATCTTGAAACAACATATATTCTTTAGATATTTTTCGCTTAGAAGATATGAGGGTTAATTAAAAATTAGTTTCCTCCCTTAATATGGTAGCAATTCCACTGTTATTTGTTATCACTAACCGTTACAAGTACAAAAAGAAAAAAAGTTTTTCGCAATTCGTACTAGCACGACATCGATTGCAAAAGGGATATACGTAATTGCTTGATTGATAGAATTTCTCTCGCTAAATTTTTTAATATATTGCTCTTAAATAATTCAATCTGTTAGTGCAAAGGGCCAAGACCGGGCCACTCAGACAGGTCCGAGGGTCACAGGTTGAGTTTCGCTGGTCTAGGACAATACAGGTACACATCAAATACGTGGTGAGACGTTGCGATTCATTCACCTCCCATTGCAAATTTTCTAAGAGATACCCTCTTTGAAAATACAGGAATTCGAGTCTGCTGAAGTCTGAAAAGTCCCTAACGAGTCGAAGATTTTGAAATTTATAATAATTACGTTCGTAAGAGATTTTAGCAGCATGATTTAATGATTTGGCTTGGGATTTGGCATTATCTAAGAAAGCTTCGGAACTGTTGGCATCAAGACTGTACGAGAAAAATTTGCCAGAAAAAGGAGCTCTAAGGTATACTATTTTCTATCAAGAGAAAGTAAGTTTAGTAGTGATGAGAGGGACTTGTATATTGCCATAACGTACGTGGCTTTGTGGCAGAATTATAACTGAATGCGGGTGTTGTAGGATAGATAAAATCAGGGCCTAAAATGTGTCTTTCTCTACTATGGATATTTACTTGGCGTTGTTCATATACGCAGTTAGTTTTTTTTTCATGAAAATTATAAAGACGTAAAGAAAATTATTATTATTATTATTTTTTTTGCACTATCAAATACGCCAAAGGATCATCTATGTTGACCTTAAAATGACATGATTTCTACTTGACCAACAAAGTGGATGTACCAAGTGTCATGTTTTTTATGTATGTAGTAGCAGAGCTTATGAAAAGTTCTGATTACAGTCAAACTGGCCGAAAAAAAATATTTGACCTTAAATCATGTGTTACAAACATTGTACATCAGCCACTTGACAACAGAAGAAATTATATTTAAAACTGGTTTTCATGAAGCAATTGGATAAAGCTTTGCCAATTGAAGGAGACTTTGTTTCAATTATTTCATTTCGGCACTTTTCCAGACTATGAGTTGAAAAGTTAAAGACCGCTGTTTTGAGTGGTCCACAGGTTTGACAGCTCATTTAAAATGAGCCTTTTATTTAGACATCAAGAACGTTGTCAAGGATTTTCTTGGAAATATACGAGAGCAGAATTACTGCTGTTCCTGACTCCTTCACAATATGGCCATAAGTCAACGAGATTCTACTCCTCAGAGCGTTGCACTTTCTTTCAAGGTCCACAGGTCACGGATATTTTAACAGGATAATACTTAACAGCTCATGGAACATCTTCGGATTCAGTGCAGTATGCTTGCTTTTCTACACTTCCCTGGCCGGGATGATCATATATTTCTCGCCATTCAACACGTTTGGTGTCGTATTCGAAAGTGTCTCCAACCAGCCCTAAATTGTAACGATCTAACTCACCATTCAAACTGTGTATGGGAACCAATTCTGCAGAAAGGCATCCACGAGCCACCCTACTCTATATGAGAAATACCTAACGGGACAATACCTAACACCAATACATTATTGATTCTTTTTTCCCCTCTTGTGGGTGTATTTCCTGAAATAATTACAATTTCTATCATAGTATTAGCATTTTGTTTTTAGTACATGTATGTATCATATTTACTGATTTCTTTGTCATTAAGATAATTCTTTAGTGCGTCTCTTTCATGTCCCCCCCCTCCCACACACGCACTCAATATGAGCAAAAGAAGGAAATGAGCAAGGGAGTTTGAGAAATGTTAAATATTAATTGTGAGGTTAGAAGGTGAGAAATTAAATAAAAAACCAACTGTGGATTTTTCTTAATGGTTTTTATCTTAATGTTGAGTAAAAAAAAAGAATGTAGGTGAGCCGTTATGTACAGCCTGAAAACTACATAAACTGATTACATTTTCTTCTCAATTTTGAATTAATGGTACAGTTTATACTCTCTTGTTATGTTTATTTGTATTACATTTGCACCTTTTCATTTTGTGTAATATTTTTTTTGGTGATTTTCTGTAATGAATCAAATTGATCCGATATAATCTACACATTTAGAACGAACAATAATTTACAAGAAATTGAATTCTCATATTTTCATTAATAATTCTTCAAATTTTGACATCAGTCTTTTAGGAAGTTTTTTTTAGTTAAGAGTACAGTTGGACCTCCAATTTATGAACCTCTATTTAACGAATTTCTCTATTACGCGAAATTTTTCTCGAAACCGAGAACATTTTATGATTGAAAGAGGAACTTCTATTTATAATGAATTTTCCACATAACGAATTTCTTTTTCGGGATTTAGTAACTCCGTTAAATAGAGGTACGACTATATTTAATTTAATGTAATTTAATAATTATTTAATTAAATAAACATAAAGAGTCACAAATTTTTTCATGTTATTCTTATAATTAACCTTATCAAAATTAATTTGGATATAATGAAATGAATAATTTACATAAGAGAATATATTTTTCGTTTTAATTGATTGAAACATTCCCTTCAATCGATTCTTGTTTATCTTAATATCAGTCCCACATTTAATGAAAATATTTAAGGGTTAATAATCCGAGTCTGTTGCAAATAGATACAGTTGAACCTGTTTTTGTGCGGTCTTTTTTATGCGATTTGTTTTGTGCAATCTTTTTTTTATGCGATGTATGAATTTCAATGGCTTTGGCGTAACAGTAATATTTTCTATCTATTTACCAGTGGTGGAACGAAGTATCTTAGGAACCCTCCCCCTGAAAGTCAGGTTTTGCCTTTAATATTTTATAAATTGGGTAAATATGTATTTAATATTAGTCAGGCCTTGTGCTTCTAGAGTCCTGCCCCCTCCCCTGATGTGGGGATGTACGTTACGTCACTGAAATGTAGACACTTCAAGACGTTCTGTTCATTTGTTATAAACAGTCTCCCGACAATACGCATTCAGTTGCTTTCTCTCAACCTTTTAGAAGCCCACGCTTGATTGAAGACGAAACTTTCAATGATAGTGACATTATCAATAATCTGATAGATTTTGAAGATGGACAAGAAGAGCCGAATTCTTTGAGAGCGGATAAAAATATGCAGGGATCCAGCTTTCCAACAAAGTGGAAAAGCATTTTCTTAAAATAGATACCAATTAAGAAAGGAGTATAAAATTCCAAAAAGGGCTTCAATCATGTATATCTGGTTATCTTGACATTTACAAGCAACTGAACAACCGACCTTCGTCACAAAAACTTATCTCTTACTTTATGTTGCCAAAAAATAAATCAATTGAAATTGTACCTTCAAGTGACGAAAGCGATTTTGAACTTATTCAACACAGAGCTTTGGATTACGATGAGTAGCAATGAATTATGTATGTGCCTTTTGAAAACTTATCCGTGTATACAATGAGACACTAAATGTTCTTAAAATGTTTCCATGTGTAATATTTAATTATTTATTTTCTTATGGAAGTACTCTTACATACATTTCGTAAATAATTGGCATATTTCATAAATACGACTTTTTTTTATGCGGTCCCTATCCACCACATAAAAAATTTCTTATGTAGTATCTCCACAAATTAGTTTGTTTTTTGTAAGAATTTATGAAATTTTTGAATATTTTTTTGAGCTTTTATTTTTATGCTGTCCATATCTAGCGCACAAAAACAGGTTCAACTGTACTGTGTAATTTATATTCAGATACGCTCTAAAAGATTTTATTTTAAATGCAAGAATATTCAGAAAAAAATATCGTTAACTAATGCAAAGTCTTCTTTGTCCCTCTTTTCCTTGTTATTATAATTCCTAAAATACTAGCTAAATCTGTGGGGTTTTTTGTGTGTCTTTTTCGTATTTAAATATTTTCATCAAAAGATGACATGTAAATTAAGTAATAAAAATGCGCATAATAAAGAAGAGGACAATGACTTTAATTCTTGTCTTTCTATGATCCCATAAAAATGCATGGCTCGAATATCAGAATATTGGATATTCAGAATATTCAGAAAGATCAAAAACTCTTAAAAATAGCTTTTTAATTCTACGATTTTGTACCTTGGTGAAAGAAATATTTTTTGAAGTCGCTATATCATCTTTGAAAACAAATTTTATAGAAAGAAAATGATATGTTGATATTAAACTCAGAAAAATGTTTTAAAACTTTATTACAGATAAACATAAATTAATATTTCCCAGCATTATTTTATGGAGTCTGAGAAGAATCTAAATTGCCTACTTTGGTTCGAAATGTACGAATATGTCTCTTGGACTTATTTAAATTGCTTCTATAAAAAAGGCAATGTGAAAAAAAAGGCTTTTCAAATGAAAATAATCGTAAGAGGACATTAGGAGCAAAAGAAGATGCATTTCACTGAAGAGGTACTTAAACTAAATACTTATATATATATATATATATATATATATATATATATATATATATATATATATATGTAAAAGATCTTTGCCAGGGTCTCATTTAGAATAACATGTTATTCTGTTAAAGTAGTGAATCTAAAAGCGTGAGACAAAGGCACATAGTGAGGCAATGATAATTAAAAGTAAAAGCTCACTACTGAATAAATAATGATATGTTTATGTGCGGTGTTTAATGATTCTAAAAAGAAAAAAAAAGAACTACTGAAATCCCTCTCCTTTGTTTTAATTTTTGAATTTTAATCTTTTCACAAAAAGATTTATTAGCATATCATTATGATTGTATTAAAAATAAATATTTATGAGCGTGGAAGAGTTTTCAAATGATCTTATCGATCTATCTATCTATCTACCTATATATATATATATATATTTGTGTTTATGAATACGAATGCATTTTTGCAATTGATTCAACAAAAAAATGCATGATATGAAATAAAAAGGAAATCAATAAAAGTTAATATTATTAGTTACTGCTGTTGGCTAAGGTCACATGATCAGCAGCATTAGATTGTGGCAAGGGGCTAGTTTTCACGCCTGTCGTTAGTCACAGCTTTGATCACTATGCAGAAGATAGTATGATTTGGCTCGGTTCCACCTTAATGTTGATGGAGAACACCTTGGATGTAATCAGGGAGTCTCTCACTTTCCTTTCTTTTTCACCACCAATTTCATAAAAAAAGACTTGCAGATCGACTGTGTCCCCATGTCGCCAGGCACTATATGTTAACAAACATCCCCTGCTTTTTTCGGGATTTAAAGCCCAGCCTTACAATACAGTAGACAGCATCACTAACTACTACACCGTTTGGGAGGCTTCTTATTATTAGTGAAGTTTTTTAATTGTCATCATAAGGAGTATAATTTAGAGAAAAGATTTATTTTGGTAAGATAGTAGAAAATATAGCGTCATCGATTTTTATATTTTCTTCTTTAATAATTTTCTTTCAGATAAATTATTTTTCTTCGTTTTTTTAGTATATAAATAAAAAATAGAGCAGTTTTAAATCATTGTACTTTCAAAATAAATTATAAGTTTAAGTATTATGAAATTTCTATTATCGTCTTCAAAAAACGCTAAAATGGTTTTAAAAATTTTAAAACGTTAAATAAAATTCAAGCTGTCCCAATTTGATGGCAATGTAATATGTCGTATATGCTGATTTCCGAAAATTGCATTTATATCTTACGTATATATGGTTTTTGTTAATAAATTTTCGAAGACGCTTTTCCCACGCTTAAGAAATCATCAGGAAATTTTGGCAATTAAAAAGAGAAAAATAAGGAATAAAATTCAGTAGTATATTCTTGATAAAAAAAATCTTTTAAATACTTTGAAAACTTGTTACTTTTAAACTTGTTATGTTTACTTGAATTCAAGTGTGAGATTGGAAAATATTATTTCCAATCTCAGAAATGTTTAAGCGAATTTTTTGATTGAAACAAAATACTATGATTACTTTATAACTTTTTAGAATATCAGAATATCAATACTCCTCAAACATATTTCACTTTCTTATTTATTTATAACGAGAAACTACAAAAACCTAATTGTGATTTTTTGAAAAATCCCAGGCTTTTTACATTTATACATTTAGCAATTAAAAACATTAGTATCATGGCAAAGAGAATAACACTAAACAATTAAAAAATTCCTACATTACAAAATCACCGTTAAATTGTAAATACAAAGTAGGATTCAAAAGTTTCTGGACTGAGTCTATAACTAAAAAAATATTATGATTTCAATTGCTGAAACAAGTTCTCCTTCCAAATAAAATCCTTGAGCAACAACACACTTTTGCCATCGCTTGCAAATGTCACCAAAACACTTATCAAATCCATTTTTAGCCACGTCCTTTAATTCAGCCTGGGGGATACACTTTTAATTTCATCTCTAGATTGAAATTGACGACCCTGTAAGAAACGTGCCAGTTCAGAAAATAGGCAGAAGTGTCGCAGGTGGCGAGATCAGTAAAGAAGGAGGACTCGATGTGGGTACCTTCCGTTCCGTACGTAAGTATTTAATCGATCACGCCAAAACGATCGTCTTAGCGTGATGTTTGGTACGAGTTTATATTGATAACATGTAAAATCCAAAAATGTTTTATAAAGATGAATTTCTGCTATTATTGTATCTGGCATATCTGCTGCAGAAAAAGTCAATAAATGTTTCAATATTTAAAATTCTTGAGAGTTTTGAGAGAATCAAGTTAAATTGAGTCCATTGTTTTGAAATAATTTGAAAAACACAATAAGGAACATTTCGTCGATAAGAAAGGATAGCAAATTCAAAACAAAATCTTAAAAGCTTACTTCTAAGTTCAGTTGGATAAAAATATCGAATATTTTACCGATTTTCATCGTCAGATTTCTTTCAATTACGTTTTTGCCAGAGACATGAAGAATCATTCAAAATACTTTTCACACACATATCGTAATTCAGTGTTTGCTTACATCAAGAAATCATCTCATCTTCTGTTTTCTTCTTTTTTTTTTACTTAATGTTTGGATTTTTTAATTTTCAAAGAACATGGAACAAAGTTCTAATTTTTGTAGTTAAAGGAGAAACGTTTTTAAATGCTCTGTAGTCACGCATGATGAGACTTCAAAAACCTTTACGTGAAAGATTTCACTCCGTATTTTTGGTCACGCAAGGCTGGCTAAACATGGTTTTATAAAGCAGAAGTTTTAACGTTACAAATTACTCAAACCTAAAAATAGAATTCGTTTCCTTTACAGTTTTTTTTGTAATGAAAACAGTTCATGGTTTCTCATTTTCAAAGAAAAAGGGAGCATACATGGAAAACTCTTTTATTAAAATAATTTTTTATTCTCAGTTTGACGAATTATCTGAGCAGATATTTCACACACATGTGTGTGAAGGGCATTTAAATAAATTGTGGTAAACTTACAACATAACTCTTTATTATTATTTATTATTTTACTTGACAACGGCGTAAAAGAAAATTTTGTAAGGTACACATTCCATTATTCTATACACATTCTTAGATTATAGGAGCATATATATTTCAATGTATTGGAAACTGATTGTAGTACATATTTCAATGCAGTCTTTGCATTGAAATCTAGGGCAAATCTTATTTATGAACAGGGCTTTCTTAAGAAAAATATTCAGTGATGTAAATAAAATAATCCCTTCAAGTGATTACAGATATTTTGACAGTTTTTTAGCAAGTTTTGGAACACACACACACACACATCAAAAGAGATGGTTGGCGATGAAGACTTTCGTTTAAATGTATGCATTTACTTCATTTCTTATTTGCATATACCAATGCCGTAAGTAGTACTTGCAAGAAGTTACGTTCATTGAAAATTAGTGGAACACACATACACGCAGAAAAATGGTATCATTTTCTTAAAAATAAATTATTATTTTTCAGAATATATTTAAGTGTTTGAAGTTTTTGTAATTTTTATTATATTTCTTGGGAAAACAATGAATATTATGAATTCCTTGCTGATGTCTTAAGATCAGATGCAATTTTAACTTTTATAGACATATATATATATATATATATACATATACACATATACATATACCTCATATGACATATGTTTTATTATCAATACACACGTATGTTTTATAGAAGATTGAGAGTTTATAAACGGGTATTCTATAATAACTCAATTACTAGCAATGATATGGATGTAAGATTTCTTGCCATTTCCTTTGTTCTTCATTTGTTATTTCTAAAAACATTGATCGTTGAAACATTCTCTTTAAAGTAACAGGATTTTTTTTTCATGCAAATACTTTGTAAATTGGTACTAAGTCTCATTACATTTTCCCCTGACGGTTAATTTCTAATTAACAGCCAGGAAAAAAATGTTATAGATACAGAAATTCTAAGTGTATATATTCCTTAAATGTAATTATATCAACTGACAGATGATGTTAAAAATACGAAACACAGTATCGCGTCAAATACACATTTTAAACCACTTTTTGACACTATCAGTACGAGACTGATTTGATTGCTACTTTAAAAAAATTTTTCAATAAGATATATTCCATAAGCTTTAAAAATTATTTTATGATTAATTTTAATTTGAGGAGGGAGACAGTTATTCAAAGGAATTTTTGTATAACAAGAAAATCTTCCTAAAAATTTAGGCTTACTAAGTTTCAACTAATTATGGAGAATTAAATTATTTATTTTGCATAATTTTAAATAATATATGGAACGAAAGATAAACCTTACATCTAACAGAATTAATATTTTATTCAAATTATAAAGCACTTAAATTTTTTTCTTAGTTGTTATGATATTTCATGGTAAATAATCTATAGAAATTTTAGATTTTGTAAAAAAGTTTTGAATGAAATGTACTATAATAATACAGGGATATATATTTGAATTATTACATATCAGTTGCTCATTAAGAAAAGTTAGACCTAAGTTTGATTTATCTGCAATGGGAATGTAAGGGACTAGACGAAGGATAAAAATTTCATTATAAAAGCATGTTTTGAAAAGGAGGGGAAAATATCTTTAAGTAAACAACAAAGTTCGTAAAGAATAACAATGCAGATATTTAAATTATTGATTCATGAAGATTCATAATGAGTTTATGTTTCTCAGAGAAGAATTTATACTTTGTAATTCAAAGATAATAGCTGAGTAAATTGATAAAAGAAGGTAAGCAGCTTACTTCTCAAATATTAAAATGCGCATACAAATGAGTTTATTTTGATTATTTATTAGAATTTCTTGGGATTCAATGTTTTGGTAATTTTCCTATTCAGTAAACATTGTTATTGTACAAATGTCATTGTTGTCACTGTTTTGAATAAAGAACATTTGAAAGCGAAAAAATGTTTTTCCCATGAATGAAACTAAAAGATTTTTAAGTCGAGTAAAAATCATTTTTTTCTTGTGTTTTCATTGAAAAATTTTTGGTAGTGAATAAAGGGTGTTTACGAGCTAACAAAATTGATTTTCATTACATAAATGACGATGAGAATTGTAAATAAGAAAACAAAATAAAACCTAAGAGTATTTTAGGCATATAATTTGTTAACAGAATTTTCATAGGATGCTTGAAAACAACAATAAATTTTGTGATAATCACAAATGACGATTTATACAGTTCGAAATATAAAGACCTTTAAACACGAAAATGAAACTGGTGAAATTAGTGCTAGAAAAAAAATACTTTATTATACCACTCTTCAATGATATTTCCCTCAAATAACATTTCAGCATAACTATTTGATTTTTTTAAAATATTAGAAAAGCAATTACGGAAGGCTTAGATCTGGTATTTTGCAGAAATTATGCCACACAAAAAAAGAATAAAAACACAACTATGAGTTAAAAATTACATGAAAAATTTTCTTCTTATTCATCGAAGAGGGAAGAATACCAAATTTATTTCAGTTTTTAGAATCTACCTAAAACTATATTACATTTTTATGTGCTATTAAAAACACAAGTAAGCTGAATTTAAACAAGTAATATATAAAAAAAAATAATTCAATTTCTATTTAGGTTAACAAAGAAAAATTTTATTTTAGTTTCTTTTTATTAATAATTACAATTAGTATAAATATGTATATACATAAGATAGAATCACAATATTAAGTGACAAGAAGTGAAAGCGATTTTCCTTGCAATTTTCCATTTTTCTTTTTATACATGGTGTTGGACTATTTTTGTTTGTTTGTTGCTATTTAATTATTATTAAATTTAATTATTCTAATAAAACAGTATAGTAAAATAGAAATCACATTCTCAGAAATTAGGTCATCCCAGGTAGGATTCGAACACACGACCTTTGGAATAGAAGTCTATTACGTTACGGAGGCACAAGGACTGATTTTCCTTTCTATATATGCTGTTGGGCTATTATTTTTGTTTGTTACTATTTCTTCCTTTTTTAATTTAATTAATGAATCAATATTTGAAAAAACTGTATTAACATCAATTGTCATCCACTACAAGTTTAAAAAATGTATTTGAACTTGAACGTATGAATAGAAAGCATCTTATTAATGATTGGAAATTTGAACAAGATATATATGCAAATAAATATATATATATGGAGAGAGTAAGCTAATGGTAGGAAGTGAAAAAAAAAAGATTTGTACTATTATGTAGCAAAAGTATTAGTTCCCAAACTGGTAATTAACATAAAAGATTTTTTGACGCTCTAATCACTACCGCATTGAATGCATAAGCTTGTTCATTCAGTGTTGAAGAACTCGCATTTGCACCAAGTGTTGGACTTTTGCATTGGATTTGTTCACATTGTTAATAAAACAAGTAAACGTACTTACAGAGAAAAACATTATGTTAATTTATAAACTAAAACAAAAAGACTGAAGTAACAATAGATGCATGACATGCCATTCATCTAGTTGAAAAAAAAACTTAGAGGAGCCGCTGGAAGTGACCTCAAACTGATTTATTGTATTGTTCATACCGTCAAAGAAAGGACCGAAACACCCTTTGGAATTAGACCTTCGGTTATATTACAAAAAAATCAAGCAAAAAATTCATATGAAATTTTAAACTGAGTCCACAGGTATCTATAGTAACAATTGTATCATGTATCTCCAGAAAATGATGCCCCGTGAATTCAGAACAGAGAATGTGAGATTCAAGTCCCACGCCAATGCTCAAACCCTGGAAACATGCCATGATTTTAAAGTACAGAATGGAATTGAAAGCACTTTCTCTGAGACTTCTTATACAATTTATCATACATATTATACTATAGGTACTATGAGAATCGACAGGTACAATAATCCCTATAATAAATAACATTCAACTTGCTTTGTACTGTCACAGAGAGAGAGAGAGAGAGAGAGTTTTTTTTAAAATTGAAACTCTTTATTTCTCCTTTTCTATGCATTTCTCAAAAGCATTGGAAAAGATTATTTCAAAGATAAAGTGTATCTTAACATTTAACGTAGCTTTGGAAGTTCTATCTACATATCATACTTTTCAAACTATTTAAAATATTTGTCTTCTTTACTCGATTTATTTTTACATAGACACTCTTATTTTTCTTTAGAATTTCTTATCTAAATTATACCTAGAATTCTTTTTGTAGCTATTAGAAAAGGACTTTACTATATCCTCTATATATACTTTTGATAAGATTTAAATCAAACTAGTCAGATTTCAATTGTGTGTGTGTCCGTTAAGAATGTTTTCGAAATCAATTCGAAACTAGAGAGCAGAAAGTAAGAACAATTTCTGGTTGTAAGAACAATTACTTTTCAGAATAATATGTGGCATTTTTCATTCTGACCGCTACTAAAATGTCATTACTTTTAAATAAAAAAAATAAAAAAATAAAATTACTATGTTTCTAAGTACTCGATCGCAATTTCTCAACTATTTTTCCACAGTCTGAAATTTTTCAGTATCCTCTACATCACAACAGTAATGGAGAAATATGGGAGGAATGCACGAGAAAAAAAAAAGTCCAAAGAAAATTAAAAGAAAATATAAACATTTAAGGATCTCATAGGATTTCTCAAAACAGCCTGGCATCTTTCATTTCTGCGTCATTGAATCAAGGGAAAAATTCAAGGAAGAATAATAGCGATTTCTTTTAATTAAAAAAAGAAAGAAAAGGGAAAAACGAAGAGAAGAAGCCCTTTCGTCGATGGGGGAGGGAGAGATTGAGAAGAAAAATACGTCCCCTCCCCTTGACATTTGGCTGCGGAGGAGATGCCGATGAAGCAGAACGTTTTTCTTTGTTTCTTTACTCCATTGCAATTTCCTTTCGTTTTGTCATTTCTTGCGTGCTACTGATATAAATTTCCGACCCGGATGTTTAGCCTGCCGATTTTCCTCTTTCTTTTTTTAGGTAGATTTATATTTTTGTTTCACTGGCGTTTGATCTGAGTGGTGATTAGTTAAATAGATGGCTTTAGGAAAAAGAAGGGGAACGAGTGTCAACTAATTCTCCTCAAGAATGATATATAGTTTTAGAATTCGCTCATTTTATATACAACTATTACAAGTTCAATTACATGCATCTTACATAACAATATGATAAAAACGTAGAAGTATCTTAAGGGTCATTTTTTCAATCCCTGCTATTAGTTCACTCTCTCTGTCTCTGTCTCTATATATATCTTGTTCAAATTTTCAATTGTTAATAAAATACTTTTTATTCATTTATTCAAGATCAAATACATTTTTTTAAACTTTAGTGGATGATACTTGATGCTAAAACAGTTTTTTCAAATATTATATATAATTCATTAGATAAACTTAACTAATGATTAAATGGTAAGAAACAAAAATAATAGACCAACACCATATATAAAAAGAAAAATCGTTCGCTGTGTCCCTGTAGCGCAATGGATAGCGCGTTGGACTTCTAATCCGAATGTCATGGGTTCGAATTTCATCAGGGATGACCTATTTTCTGAAAATGTGATTTCTTTTTTACTATACTACTTTATTAGAATAATAAATTTAATGAATAAATAAATAGTATAATATAGACAAAAATAATAGTCCAACACCATATATAGAAATGAAAATAGAAAATTGCAAAGAAAATCGATTTCTATTTTGGCACTTAATATTGCGATTCTGTCATTTGTATTTACATATTTATATTAATTGTAATTGTTTAATAAAAAGTACCTAAAATAATAAAAAAAAATTTTTTTGACCTAAGTAGGAATTGTCTTAAATTTTTTATGTTACTTGTTTCTAGTAATTTTATGTTAAAATATTTTTAGGTTTGAGGTAGATTTGTAAAAAAAAATCTCATTTAGCTTAATACTTAAAATCAATTTAATTCTTTAAAGCCAATTTTATTGGGAAGTATGTTTCTCACCCTCACTGAAAGATATTCAAAGGCATTACATCTTATATTTTGCATTTATTTTCACTCCACATTGTATGAGAGCTATAAAATATAATTTGAAAATACTGAAATTTACAAAAGGAATGATAAATTAGATATATTTTTTATTCAAACATTTAAGAGTTTATACATATTTTCTTTTTATGAAATTTCAGAAAACAGGGATCAACTGTAAGTGGCACATTGCAAGCAGTACAAAACTTATTTTCTTCCCATGTGTTTTAGTGAAGCATAAACGACAACGTCTATATGTTTTTGGAAATGTTGGCATATAATCACCGACTACAGTCAATCGCATGTCATCTGGAACAATTTTCTTACTTCTCAGAAATCTAACCGATCACTTTTTTGCGTGTACGACTTCAAAATCCAGAAATCAGTTGTTCAGCAACCCGAAGTTCTAGCTGCACAAATCATATAGATGCGAAAATAGCTTAACATCGGCATTTAAAAATTAATGGTGGGGAGTATACTTACCACGGCTTTATAAAAGGTTAAAAAAACTTCCAAGACATTCAATGCTATCACTAATTAATTTCTTTATATTAATAAGCCATTTTATCTTATTTTCTTGTATTTATTATTTAAAAAAAGTGACCCGTTTTTTACTTTCAGATTAGCCTTTTAATAAACATTGAGAATGTAACTTAAGAGCAAATATATTCGTAAAAGAGCAACATGAAGTATTACATTTACAAATATTAACAAGTAACAAACCTTGGTTGTAATTTTTTTTTGAATTTGAATAACTTTAGAGCCACACTGTTATTGGCTGTGGACCTTACAATTCTGAATTATGATCAAATGATGGATGATAAGAGTGAATTGGTTGGTATCTCTATGTTGTTTTCAATCCGAAGCTATACGAGAGCTTTTGAGTAAATTTAATGCATGAATGTCCCAATTATTATTTGCATTCATTAGAGGACATTAAAAAAATATGATTTTATAAGATTCACAGATGAATTTGCTCTTTCTTTAAAACTTACTAACAATATTACTAAAAAGCTAATGTAAAGACAGAGTTGTCCAGAAAAATAAAATTAAACTAAGCTAAATAGTCTGTATTTGAGAAATCTCTATCTCCCTATTTTTACATTAAGCTTGTTTTTAAAGTATTCCAGGTGAATGATTACGCTAGGAACCCTAATTTTTTTTAAATAAAAAACGTAATTATGAATACATTTCTTGACTGATATTTAGCCTAAGTTGAATTACAATATACATATAGAATTGTTTTAAGAATATTATTATATAAGAAAAAAGCTACTTAAATTCAAATTTTTAATAAAAATAAAAAAAGAATGACATGTTTTGAAAACATTTTCATTTGATGAAAAATGCTTCTATGATAATAATATTTGGCCTATATACAGCTAAAACTTCTATACAGACCATAATTAGGAGTCTTGAAATATATAGTTTAGAAATGGATATATTCTTATTTTAATGCATCAGAGTAGAAAAACTTCAACAGGAAGCACTGGTTAACATTTCAATTAACTATAAATCAGTAAATAATGTAAATTTTTCAAAACTTTTAGTTCAGTTTCTGTATAAAAATCCTACTTATACCTACGCGTAAAATATTATTTCATAAAAGGGGAATGTTTCAAATTTATGTGATTCTTTCTTCAGAATTTCTTCGTAATTTTTATGTAATAGTATTCTTAAAACAATTTTATGTGTATATTCTAATCCAACTGAGCCTAATTTTTTTTAAAAAAAAATGAGTGTGTACTTATGTACGCACGTAAGAAGTTATACTTCTTTGGTGTAACAAGATAAAAATCTTTCTAAAAATTTTATCTTTCACGTTATCCTACGTTTGTAGAAAACACGACACTAATAATAGAAAAAAAGGTATTTAGTACATTGAAAATTTATTTTATAACACATTATCTAGTTAAATTAAGTCTATTTAAATATCATAATAAAATTATTTCTACATAATTAAAAAAATTGACAATTTTTAGCATGCACAACGTATACATATTAATATTTATTACTGTTCAATAATTTCATATTCAAGTTGCTTCGGAGAACGAAGTAATAAGCACAATCAATCTTTACCTATCATCATAAGCCCTTTTGATTCTTTAATAACTCGTTCTCAAAAGCAACTACAAGGAAATGTTTTAATGAAAAAAAAATGATTAAAATTTCAAGGACATTATAATAATTCAAGGCTATCAATACACAGTGAGCTACAAAAATTCACTATTTGGGAATAGAAATAGCTGTTTCACATATTTAATAAAAGTAGTGAATTTAAAATAAATTAATATATATTTATTCTAACAAAAATATTATCTTGAGCTGATGTTTAATAACGAAAAACTGTCTTTTTTACATTAATAGTTGTCATTTGTGGAAGATAAATTCATTTAATTCATCATCAGAATTCTTGATCAGAAATCACTTGCTTTTAATAAAAATAATCTATAAATTTTCCATTCATTTAAAACATTACTTTTCAGAATAGAGTTAAAATGATAAATTTATAATAATTAAAATAATTTATTTGAAAAAAATTAAATTATTACATTACGTATTCGCAATTGGGATAATATAACTGGAAGTTTTGTTGCAGAAATACCAAATAACAAGAGTTGTAGCTTAAATTTCTCCAGTTGTCGTGGTGTGGGAGTTTGTACAGGTGGTGTCAGTACAGGTGTCAACCTCGTCATTTAAAAGAAGTTCAGAATTACGAGGTCTGTTGTGATAGTTATATGTCTAGTTGATTTTATGAAATATTCAGCCATAGAAGCATACTACATCTTCAGTCCTCTTACATAAAAAAAAAATTCGTTTTATTTAAAAATGCGATAGTTAAAAAGCACATTTATGGTAGTGTAGAATTTATCATTTTGAACAGGATTTATAAAGGATTTTTGTATATATGCAGGTTTTCAGCTTTGAAAAAAAGTAAATATACAAATTCTAAAAAATTTAATTTGTCAAAGAGAAAAATTTCTGCTTTATTAACTTTTCTTAAATACAGCTATTATTTTTCTGTGTAAACAGCTCAAGTGGAAATTTAAAGGCAAAATATGCTTGAAATCCTTTAAAAAATGACATTCCTCTATTTTAAAATAATAAATTAAATCGAATTGAAAAATAATAAATATGGTGCAGTAACATTTTTTTATTTTAAAAAAACTACTTTTATAAAAAGTTCAAAACAAGTCACATTTACATATAGAAGATCTTTTTCTTTTTTTCCTTTTCATATCAATAAGTGACTTAATTAAGTGTACAAAAACAAATAATGAAATACGAAATGTTCTTAGCACTAAAAAAATTTATTTTATATTGTGTTTAATTAAAAAAAATTTCAATTTAACTGTTTCTAAAGGAAGAAAGAGCTGGTAACATTTTGTTATAAGGAAATATTTTAAAGAGAAGTGTAATTTTTAATTATCAAAACATCTATCTTGTGGGAAACAGTTGAAACATACGGGGTAATATTAATGATGATAAAAGTTATCAATTACACATTGCAATATTGCATAGTAAAATTTCAAAATTTAAAAAAAAAGCCACTAGAAATTTTAAGAAATTAATTTGTAAGAAGAGTTTTGTGAAACAGATAGGTTATTTCCAATTAAAGATAAATTAAATTAAAAATATTTGTCAATTTTTAACGTGTGGATTATTAAGGTTAATTAATTTTTTCAGCTTTGTATTATTGCTCTTCTTTACTAGATGACGCTAGGTGTATAAAACCTAAAATGCATGTTATTGGTTTTTTGTGACGGTGTCCTTGCGCATCGCGCGCGTAAAAATTTACTCTGATCATTTTTCACTAACGCGCCAAAAGAAGTAGAACTTCAAAAAATATTCATTTATGGTTTTTTTTAAAATTCGGGTTTTGGACGTAGTCAGTCGCCTTAATTTTCAGAACTCCATTAACGTTAACCTTTTTTTGCATGATGAGGGAAATTTCTATCATAACATTTAGTGCACAAAAAGTTATATTCAGAAGAAGTTCTGCAAATTGGTAGTTACTGGAAACTTTTTTCACGACTATTGCGTAATAAGGAACGTAGCTATAAAAAAATAATAAAATGTCACAATTATTATAGAGGGTTTGAAGTCAACCAGCTGTTTGGTGTGGTTGGAAGAAACGTGTGAATTCTTGAATACTTTTTATTACTAATATCCGAGACTTTAAATAATAAAAAGATGAGTAGAAAAAAATTTTGTGTCTTACTTTCTGTGCAATTTATATCGAGAATACCCTAAATTATCTTCCCCAAACCCTGTGTGCAGAAATTTACATCACTGTGCAGTTGCTTCACTTCTAATGTGAGACAAAAATCTTTTTTCTATATGTTTATTTTACGGTATTTTTGTGGAGAAATTTAGAAGAGAGGGACATTTTGAAGATTTCTTGGACTAGTTAGAAGGCGCTTAGCTATCAGAAAGCAGCCTTGACGACGAAAATTCTGACGACGAGTGCCGCGATGCAGATGAAATTAGAATAATAATGATAATAATTGTATTTTAATTATAATCAGGAATAAAAATGGTGCAGTTTTTTATTTGTTTTGTTCTGAGCTTAACATGTAGTTTTGTATGAAGATGGATATTTCCATTATACCATTTTTAATTATTTACATCATACATTTATACTCGGATTTTTAAAATTTTTTTTGCTTTTTTAATCTAGAGTATGAATTATATCACTCTGATTTATTTCACAAAAAAAAAAGAAGAATCATGCAAAGAAGGATTTAAAAATTGAAATGTTTACAATACTTCCTTTCCTATCCAGCTAATAGTTAACTTCATATTTCTCTTAACTCTTTCATACTTGGTGCTACATATGTTACACCCCTAATTCTTATTCTTTTATTGTGTGGTGGTACATAAAACGTACCACTTGTTTGAATGCCTCTGAAATTGATGCTAGATGGTATATTCTCTGAACCACCACAGAGGTTAGCTCCTAGAAGTTACTCAAATTTCCAACAGTTGTCAGTACCTAATTGTATGCAATGGGTTTATGCAGTAGTTCATTCTTTGATCAGCTGTGAACCTGTTGAGTGGTATTTTAAGGAAGTGACTGTGTTGTGTATTTTTAAGTGTAAATGAAAGTGATTCTTGTGATTTTTGATGCAAATCTTATGTAATTAAATAAATGAATAATCTTATGTAGTACATATATTATGTAATTTAATAAGTCAATATTACAATAGTTATTACCTGACATGTACATTGCTAATATGTAAGTATGAGAGTCCAAAAAATGTACCACCACTCTATTGAAGGCCATCTTCCTTATAAATACAAAAGGCATTTCGCTTATCTTTTCGCAATAATGGACATGTTTATTGTACCCGATAGATTTGTTTTAAGTTACATTTTTTAAATAGTAATAATATTTATTAAATAATAGCACATACAAAATTGCGCAAATGTCCTGAAAGAGCTATAGCTCATGTTCAAGAAAAAAATAAATACAACTAATACACTTATTATATATGCTGACTAAATAAAAAAACTAGGTAAAATAAAATAATGTATAAAATAGAATATTTAAAATTAAACTAACGTTAGGTAAATTAGAACTAAACAAAATTAAACTAACAACATTAGATTATAGGAAAAACTGAAAATGTTTTAATATCTAGGATGATTAACGGTAACGAAGTGTATTTATTTCCAAACTGTAAAATAACTAGCTAAAGCCACCAGGAAGTGCTCGGATCTAGAATAAGAAGCCCTATGAGCCCCAAAAAACACACTCCGGGAGAGTTCTATCTACCAGCCAGAAAGACCCACGAGAAGACGATGTTCTGCTTGCAGTAAAAAAGTAATCCAAGTTCGTACAGAATGGAAGTGTTGTGTCTGCAAAGTTACATTGTGCCTAAGGAAGAAAGAATCATGTTTCCGAAACTATCATGCTGCTTGAAGTGTGGTAGTATAAAATATGTACCACACCTATTTTTTAAAACCTTGGAAAAATATTTAATACTATTAATATGTACTAGCTTTTGTTCAATAATTATAGTTTTGTAAGTTCAATCTAAAATATTTGTAATTATTTCCCTCTAGTGCATTATTTTTGTCAAAAATTCAGCGCATGAAAGAGTTAAGTGAAAAAGTTTATAAATAAATCATCGATAACAACTCATACCAAGAATAAAGTTACTTAATTTCCGGTTTAGACTTTTATGATTTGATTCACTGATAAGCAAAAGAAAAAAAACATAAGATTTTGTGGTTTATAATCAATATTTTCTTCTTTCTTCCACATCATGTATAAGGAATGAGATACTTAGTGTCATCGAAAGGTGATTAAAGACACTAATCATTACCTTCATTAATTTCGAATCAGCCGTCTTTGAAGCTAAAAGCAAAAGAAAAAAATTTAATTAACGGACTAATGAATCCAGAGCTCTTTCAGACTAAAGAGAGGTGTAAATTAAACTTTTTCGAATTTCCATCCATTTCTTCATCACAAAGGAAGTTCTGGGATTTTTTCCGGGGGATCCTCCAACTTTGGGATTTAATGAAAATGCAAATAATTTTGTAATTATTGTAATTCCTGCCTTGATTTTCATTTGCAATTTAAAAAAAATTAATTAGACTAGGACATGTAGCTAAAAATTTAATCAAGCTTCAGTTTCAATTTTTTGAAGTTCCTTAAAATTGTTATTCAAATTTTGTCAATGTATACAAGATTTTGTATTATTATCTGATAAAAATGATTAAAAAAAAAAGAGCGAATCTTTTAAAATAAAAACCTTGACATAAATCTTAGCTGATACTCATTTTTCTTTATAACTGATACAAACATTTTTTATCAGACATTTAAGCTTATTTGTGTCTATTTTTACAAATTATGTCCATCAAATTGTGTCTTCTAGATTTTGTTATTATAATTATTTTGTTATTTATTATTATTTGTTATTATTTTGTTATTTGTTATTTAAATAAATGAAAAACGTACAAGAATCAATGATAAATAAATAACACATTTTGTATATAGTGGTAAAATTTTATTTCTCAACGATATTGATATAGCGAAAAATATATATATACTGAGTAAGTTTTATTTCTGAATTTTAAGTAAAGGAGGTCAATATCAGGTAACCCCTCAAAATTTCAGACCGTGCTTTACGAACAGCTCTTCTTGTTAAATTTACTGAATCCCAGTTGCATGTTTATCATTTTATTTGACAAATTAGGATCTAGAATTAACAATTTAAGGGGACGTAATTAATGTGACCTCGTATTTAAAATATATAGAATACTTGAGATTCGGAATATTACAAGGGACTAACTAGCTAAAGAATTCTATTAAAAGGAGATATAGCTCTTACATTAGATTTACTCATTTCTTTTTTAATTTACAGAAATGCGTTATTTTATTCTAGATATTAATTTTGTTCAATAGGGATAGAGCTCATTTTAAGTTACAAAAAAGTCTTTCTTATTGAGTGGTATAACTGTTCTAAATACGTCCATCACTTAAAAAGATTAGGAAATGGTAATGAGAAAAGCATTATGCGTGGACAACACCTCCTATACCTGTGATGTTCAGAATGAGAAAAATGTATGTAAGAGTTTTCAATACCTATAATTTTTTAAACTTTTTTGTAACGTTTTGACTGTAATATTCTTGACAATGTTCAATATAAGATATTCTTCTTAATAACACATAGATGTATATTAAACATCTCAACACCGGCTTTACGAATACGCTTTTTTCAGAATTAATGAATTGTCTATATATTTTCTCAAAAAGGAATTTGCTTGAGAATTCATTTTTTATTTATTCAAGTCATTTGAGATATTTATTAAACACTGAAACACCAATGTTTAAAAATAACTCTTAAAAAGAATTTTGCAACCCAAATAATTTATTCTATATAAAAGAACTGCGTGTACTACTACAACTTAAAAGCTTTTTCTTTTTAATTCAGAAACAAAATAATAAGTTAAGTTTATGCAAATAATATAAATTATTTGCATAGAAATTCCAGATTATATTTCCATAAATTTAATTCAAATTTATATAGCTTATTCGTAAGTATAAGCAAAAATTTATTATATAAAGGTGAGTTTCTCATGAAAATTTTGCATTTCATGAAGGATCTAGATTAGTTTCTTGTTTCCATTACTGGTGGTTGTATTTTTTAATTCAATTTTTGATTAAAAAAAAGCAACAACCGAAATCTTCAATTTTTATTATAGTCAGAAGAAATAGTATGATTTAATAACAAAATAATATAACTTTAATAACATTTGTAAGCTTGTGTTTATATCAAATTAACCATAGTTTTGATAGATAATTTGGAAGATCTCTAGCTTTAGAAAGTTAAATTTTCTTCCTTGGAATATGCAAACAGCTTTTAAAAATCTTTCTTTCTTATTTTTATGAAGTATATAACCCTCGTTTGATTTCGTTGTTTTCCTTTCACCCAGTGTTGATATTTTATTCGAAAACGTAACTAAAATCTGCGGGTTCGAAATCAAACTTTATTGTTCTGTTTTTGAACAAATTACTTTAGTTTAAAGAGCAATTTATTGCTCCAACTGTTGTTAACTGTTAACAGTTAACTGTTGTGGTCAATGCAGTACTGATGGAATTCCATATTTACCCACACTGGCCAATGAATTAGAAACCTTTGAGATTTGCATTTGAATGCGTGCTAGGGATGAAGTATGCAATTTTTTTATGATGTGGGTTACACGTGGTTAGAATTATAGTAAAATGGGAGAAACGACGAAACTTTCACATTTGAAAAAGGGTTCATTGTTGGAGCCCATTTATATCAGATACCCCAATTTCGAAGACAGCAAATCTCCCTCTGTTCTCAAAAGCAGCCGTATCAAAGATTTTCAAAAGTTGGAATCAAAACCCACAGTCCCTCTGTAGAAGACGTAACTGCGGTTCGAGCACAGTTTTCAAAGACCATGATTGGCTTCGTCCAGGATGAATTGTACGGCAGAGAATGGACTCTACTGTGCTTCAACTGACCCAAATCGTCAACCAAGGCTCTGCAAAACAGACTTCAGCTCGAACCATGTGTAGAGAATTCCATAGGATTGAAATGTGTAATAGGATGCCTGTGAGAAAACAGCTCATTTCTTCCTGAAATGCAAAAATATGTTTGGTATCGTGAAAAAAGACACTGGGCAGAGGATTGGAAACGAGTAATATAGTCGGATGAATCCCATTACACCTTATTTTGCACTGACGGAAGACATCAAAATTGGCGAGAACACCACGAAGTCAGGAATCCATCTTGCCTTACTCGCAATGTGTAAGAGTCTGGGGAGGGGAGGTATCATGATATATTGCATGTTCTGCTGGCATGAAAGTGGTGCGCTGGTGTTTCTCGAGGGTAAACCACCAACCATGAGATACCTTAATATACTGATAGGTCAAGTGCACTCTGCAATGATGCGTTTTTACCCAAATAGACGATGGATACTTCCTGGACTATTATGCAACTAAGCATCGTGCCACAAGTGTTCTCAACTGACTCGCTAAACATCAGTCTGATTTCCAACACCATGTCTGGCCACATCATAGCCCGGATCTTAACCCCATAGAAAATGTGTATATGGTAAGAGGAGCATCCGACAGCCCTCTTCTCTCTTCTAACAAATTTACAAGGCCTTAAAAGCTGATTTGCTTATGCATGATATTCTCCATTCTGCACTCCAGAAGAGTGTAGATTCGATCCACAAGCAAATAAGAGCAATTATCCGTGCAAAAGGGGATCTTCGATTTCTAATTCATTAGCTAGAAGGTGTATATCCAAACTAGTCCGGACATATATAGAAATCACCCACTATCTCAAATCCTTAAAATTTCAATATATTCTCCATTAGTCCATACAACTTGTTTTCACTACATTGGCTCGAAATTTTATTTAAGATCCGTCTTACAGTTACTTTATTCTCAATTGACTTATTCCTATTTAAATAAGAACATTTTTTCCTGATTCTCTCTCTCATGATCGCATTCTACACTCTCTATTTATAATATTTTAAGCAACCTACTTTCCAGATTTTTCTTTGTAAATAGTTAAGCAAAATCTCCTGGAATTTTGTTTTTCTCTTGAGTCAATGTGCTCCGGTTACTTTATTTAATCATTTCACTAAAGAAACTTTATGAAATATTATTGTACTTTTTTGTGGATTTTATATTTTTAGCTTACTTAAATAATTCTGTAGACATTATACATTTATAATGAGATTCATATACTTATAGCTGTTTATATTTTGTCTCCTAATAATGATATTCTTTTAAATGAATTCAAAAAACAGCTTTATTAAAATATTTAATAACACTATCATAGAAAAAATTTAAAGTACTCCATAAATTTTTAAAAACAGTATCGTTAAAATTTAAATTTCTTAATAAATTTTTAGAAATAAAGAAAAAAATACCGCTTTTTAAAATTAAATTCACCAAAAACGTGTTAAAGTATTTCACTTTCAAGAGTATTTCTTTAAGAACAAGAGCACTTTTACATTAGTATCGGTGCTTTCAGAATGTGCACACTATTATAATAGAATTCATAAATTATATAATCCATTTTGAAAATTCTATTAGACAGTTTAAATGTTTCGTTTTTCAGTGGATTTAAAATATTAGGATGTGTATTAAAAAAATTAAATATTACAAAAGTCCTTTCTAACCAAAAACTCATTTACGTTCAAAAATTTCTCAGAACATTTCTTTTTTTAAATCGTTTTTAGTGAGTTTTAATATTTCCCATTTTTTTTAGCTGAAAATATCTTGAAGAAAAAATATGTTTTTTAGTATTAAGTTATCAGTAAGTTTTCGCAGAAAAATTAAAATGTATAAATGAACCTTTTATTAGAATGTTTTAAATTGACAAAGTAAGCTAAACATCTAAAAACTAATAATTAGGCAGGAGAGAATATTAGAAGGGAAGCATCTGTTACGACCATTTCTGCTTTCATGGCATCTATCCAACAGATTCGTAGCACTATTTAATCGTATTGTGAGCTAAGTATTTGGCTGCTATCACGCAATGGGGATAATCGTAAGGGATCTTTAGCATAAAAAAGTTAAAATTGAATTTTTCTATTGGTGTAATATAATGATTTAAAAATTTCATAGAGCACTCTAACTTAAATAGAATGAAACACTTAAGGTGATAAGCTTAATTTACTATTTCTTAAAACTGTCTGTTTGATATAAGACCATGATATATGTTTCATTTTATCATAAAAATATTTATATTAAGAATTTTTAATAGAGCGCTGCATGCTACAGAACATTTTTCCTCTGGAGTTTTATAAATATCTTGATATAGCATACTTTTCACACAACAGTTTTGTCAAGTCCATGTCACTAGTATTCTCAACTAAAAATAATCCACTACTGTATTCTATCAGTTAAATATTATTTCGTCCTACTAATCAATAATAATAACTGATTAATATTTTAATTTGTGTGCAAAACTAGAAAGTAATATTTTTGGCCGTAACATAATAGATTCCCTTATTCTTTTGTTAATAATACTACAAGTGAGTGCCAAAGAAAACAATACCTTAGTGCCTTTTGCCATTGAGTTTTTGCATAAAAAAATAGTAAAATTCTTAGAGTAACGCGAAAGAAATTAAATTGATGATTAAGAATGATTTTTACTCGATCACATGCTCTTATAATAATCTTTTTTTACTTTTATATCAACTATAAATACAAAATTTGAATTTTATATGTGTCTTCAATTTAAAAAACCTTTTTTACCCCTTAACATAAATATTATGTAGTATAACCAGTTGAAGAAAATGCAAAAAAAAGAATATTGGAAAGAAACATGAGACGATAGCTATAATTTTGGTTCAATTAATTTAGCAATAAATAACATTTTAACTCCCATAAACATGGACAACTTTTATTAACACGACTAATGAGACCCAATTTAAAATTTCCATTATATCTATATATCCATGTATCTATTATACCTATATCTATGTGTATCTATATATATCCATGTATCTATTATACCTATATTCCACGTATCTATATATATCCATGTATCTATTATACCTATATTCCACGTATCTATATATATCCATGTATCTATTATACCTATATTCCCTGTACCTATATATATAATCAGTGGCGTAACGGAATACATTAGGGCCCCCCCTCCCCTGCAAAGTCAGGTTTTGTGCCCTAAGCCGGATCTTTCAAAGGGCACTTGGCCCAGTCAGACTTTGAGACCCCATAAAGTCCTGGCCTAGCCCCGAAATGAGGGAGTGCACGTTATGCCACTGTCTATCATACTAATGTCTCTAAAGACCCGTTGTGTAGCGATTCTGATGCACATTAAACTTTTCGAGATTCCACATTGGTTTGAAGTGGAAGTATGGATAATTCAGTGCCAGCTCTGTTATCTTCGTCACATGAACATGGTTCGGAATTACTATATCCCCCGTGTTGCGATGTTTATGAAAAAAAATCATTCAAACTACACATCTAAGAATATATCTCTATATCTATTTTACCTTAAAAACATATTTTAAAATTACTTATGGCTTTTTATTTATAACAGTATAATTTTAGAGGATCCTCAAATAGTGAAATTAATCCAATATCACAGGAACATACAATTACGTAGCAATTTTGCTGGAAATTGTAAACAATAATCTTTCTTACAGGAGTTACCAACAAGTAATGTTCTAAAACAGAATTTCAAATGTCTTGAAATAGTTTCCATATTTCTTTATCTTTTGAATCTCTTAAGAGGTTTCATTTATATTGCCAAATCGTTTTGATAGTAGGAAAATTTGATTTTGTGCCAAAATAGCCATGCCCTTAAGTAAAATTTTGCTGCCGTAGTCTTAAGAAAAATTACTATCTTGTCCGAAAGAAATTCTCTCTTATGCATTTATTCTAAAATGATCTGGGATATATTTAAAATGAAAATTATTTTTACTTTATTCCCTGAATTACAGTTTTCTTACAAACAGTTTTAAAAGAGTTTCTTGTAATGGAAAATATGATTAGGAATATCGTAATGTTTTAATTATAACCAAGAAATAACCAAATTATCTGGATAAAACTTATTCTGTTAATTAATTGATCCTTATGCACAATAAATATATCATAAGTTACAGCTATTAATCTTGAGTTTCTTGGTTTTATGGAGTCGTAGATTGAAGAAACCCGCAAGATGGAGGTTTACAGTATGAATAGTCCTGTTCATTTGTGAAAAGTTACAGTTTCCAGAATGAAAAGATGTTTCTTTATGGAAATGATAGTCTGTCATATAACACTGTTGTTCTATTTTATGAGGAATTTTCAAGCAGTCCCTCACACGATTTTTAGAAGTGGATGGGAATCCATCACAGCAGATTATGTCATAGAGAAGAAAGTGAATAATTTTATATTATTAAACCGAAGATCATTTGTCTAAATCAGGGGTAGCCAAACCAAATGACCTTGTGGGTCACTTCGGAAAAACATTATAATCTAGTGGGCCGCACATAAAACTATGTACCTTTATATCAGATTTGGAAACAAAAAAAGCATTTTTATTGGAGTGAAAATTTAAAACAGAAGGAATTATTATTATTGTTTTCATTACTTTTCATGCATACAGACATAGATAATTTAACAATGTTTATACACAATATAATAATGCAATAATCAAATAATGTTTAAAATATTACAGTTGCCATTTTCTTGAAAAATACGGTGTTCCTTTTGAATTGATATTTCGTTAATCATTGTTGAAATTTGATTGTGCTGTCATACGCAAAAGATTAAGTATACATTGCCATTATCTTAACCATCCTGAATATTTTTTTTTAAACTTTAAAAAACATCTCTGAGTGCCTCTTGCTTTTTGGCCATTCCAAACAGAAAAAGTGGAGGAGAGATGTAAGTCACACATTTAGAGAATCATGTACCATCCATAGTAAAGGATATGTATAGTGCAATTTGGAATTTATTAAAAAAGTAATTTATTATAGGAAAAATCAAATGTAACTGTTTGAAAAATTATAAATCTATTTTAATCTAGAGGACATTTCTATTATCAAAAAGGATTTATTTTAAAACGAGAACAGGTAACAGGCAAATACATTGTAGATTTATATATATTTATATAAATTTCCCCTCAAATAAATTTCAAAACGAAAAAACTTTAAAAACCTGATATTTAAAATTTTTTTTAAAAAGAGTCGGCGGGCCGCAACTTAAGTACTAGCGGGCGGCGTGTTGGACACCCCGGGTCTAAATGATTATGAGTGACACTGATATTAACCAAACAGTGTAAAATTATTCACGAAAAAAAAAAAAAAAAAAAAAAATCCCAAAACAAACAGTATCCTGGGTTCCCCGGTGATTGAATCCTTTTCAGAAACTAACACTCCGTGACTTGTCAATATAGATGTTGAATCTTTTGAAGCAAAACGGATGGAATTTTTTCGGTATTTACGGATGAATGCTGGGTTTATTAACAAAATCCACCGAACAAAGTGGTGAAAAAGGACTAGAAGTATACCGATTTATCTCTCCCCAAGTGAGCTGCTATGGTGCAGAAACAAGCAACTCTCCTGTGTTAATGTGCAGAAGTTAGTAGAGAATGTTAGGTTTGTGTTTTGCGACAATCATGGAGTCATTTTGCGATACCCTGCGGCCCGGGTGTATCATCTCTTCATCTACGCGACCTAGATTTGTAGGAATAAATGATTGGTGACTCAAATTCTCCATAATAAATCTTATTTATTATTGTCTAAATCAGTATTTCTCAAACTGAGGGGCGCGTCTCCCTAAGGGGACGTCATAACCCTACGAGGGGGGCGCGAGCCTATTGAAAAGTCGAGAACAAAAGATTATTTTTAAAAATTATTAATTTACTGAAAGTAAACAAATAAATACATTCTGACAAATAAAAATAAAATGCTCATTTACACTAATTTAATACACTTATAAATATATGTTACTGCGCAATGTACTTTATGATTAATTTATAAGAATACTAAGTTAAGAACAAGTTTAATAATTATCAGTAACCCCATGGCCTTATCATATAAATGTCATGCAAAAATTAACACTGATCTTAATAGTTTGTACGGTTTAATATTAGTCCCTAAAATGCCGATTAAAAATTGCGAGATTCGCTCCCCAATGCCACCGGTTAACACGTCGGTGAGCGTATGTGGTGTATTGGGGTGGGGGAGGTAGAAATGGAGTTAATGAGCAAATCCACTGAAATAAGTAAATCTTTCGTAAACACTGTCAAGGTCCTTTTATTGCATTCCAAAAGCCTTCGGAATAATTTTTTTATGGATAGCAGTTCTGAGATCGTACTTTGGAAAGACGTTTATATACGTCCAGGGCAAATAACGCACCGGCTGAGCAAGACGTTTATATACGCTGGAGGCACTTAAGAGGTTACAGTCGTATTGTAGGTTTAGCATCAACGTACAGTATTATTAAACTTAACACATTGTTATTGTATGAAGGGGGGAGCGATGAAAATTTTAACTGAATATTGCGTCGCAAGTATTGAAAGTTTGAGAAGCACTGGTCTAAATATATATTGATCAACGCAACACAAGTCTTACTAGAGGGATATGATCAGGAGTGATACTACGTAATTATCAATTCTAAGTAAATAGCGCCTGAAATCCTACTCACTATCTTTATGAGAAATTAACCTCAGAATCTTTATCTACTGTAGATTCCTTAATAAGCTAAATTTCGTTCTATAATTACACTTCTATAATTAATCTCTTACCAATATCTCACGGCAATCAGCACCTCGACTTTCTGTCTCTTCTTGTATTCTATCCTTCTACTATTATTCTTCCATTCCATTACTATCCGACTTCTATTCTACTATCCGGCTTCTATCCAACTAACTCGCGAATGCTAAAGCTCCCTTATATGTTTATTCACTAATCTGCACATCGCTGTTTCTTCTTCAGAGGATTGGATTGAAATAATGCCATCTGGCCCCGAAGATTCCCCAAGAGGATTAGTGAGAAGCCCCCTCACAATTTTAACAGACTATTTGGAGAAGGTAAGGTTATCCCTAATTGCAATTACTGTACACATTTGAGTTACGATATGAAGTTTGAAACGGCATGGTAGGATCACCAAAGGTGTTCGACTTCCTGCCCATAACGCTTCTGCTCACTTATTTCGAGGTGCTGATGAGGATTCAAAATGTAACCTGAAATTTTGCCATATTGATCCAGTTCTCCCAATTTTATTCCAAGTGATTTTTTTTCCCTGATTACCTGAAAATGCTAACCTTTGCGGGATCGGAGATTTAAGACGAATGACGTCATTCAAGAGAGGAAAATTAGTTTTCAACATAGTTTGAGAAGTTCTACAACGATGACCTGAGAAAGGTCAAGAGAAGGTAATAAAATATATATTTTTCTAAATGACAACTTTTTAGAGAAGAATAACAAATAAAAAGGAAAAATTATTTCTGGTTAGATTTAAGACTGCTTAATATGCACTTCAACCATTAAACCTATGTAAAAACTATCAACATTTTCAAAAAAGAAAAAAAAAATGGTATCGTTTTCCGTAAAATATGACTGTTTTAAAGTATTTGAACGTAAAATAACTGAGTATGCTTTTAAACTGTCACAAGCACTAAACATCACAATAGAATAATACAGGAGGATTTTATTGTTTTCAATCATAATAAAATTGAAAAATAGCACTAGCTTTCTTATGTTTTCACAGGATAGTTTTCTTGTTATAATTAAAAAATTTAAAAACAGCTACTATATTAGGAGAGATTTTGATATCTAATTAAGTGACACTTTTATATTTTACAATACATAACTTATAAAATGAATAATGAAGAAATATTTTTCTTACATCCGTAAATATTTGATGTAAAAATTGATCTCAATTCCAAAGTAGATTTCAGCTCGCTCCAAAAGATTAATTTTAAAAACATAAAATACTCGTTTTCGATTAAATTGTTTTATTTTTCTATTACTTCATATAACAAACCAGTGGAATAGTTGTTTGATTGGTGATAAATTTCACTTACATAAATATAATAAGAGTAAAAAAAAATAGTTTCTTACTGTTCGCAATTCGATTTGTTTAACAGATTATTGATTATTTTTCGAGAAATTTGCTCTAGTGAACTTAAAAACTTTTTTTAAAAAATTAAATTTATGACAATATACAATTACTAAACAAATATTAGCAGATATAATTTGAGGGATTTTCTTGGAAAAACATTTTCCCTGACTTGAAAGAGTATATGTGTTTTAAATTCAAAGGTAAATATTTTTTTACAAGAAAAAGGGGATTTTAAAATTTTAGGTATTTAATCCAGTATGTATCGTATTCAAGTTAATTTATCAAGTTATCGCATTAAAGCAATCGGTTTTGTCAAAAAAAAAAAATTCACGTGGAAAATTTTACTAATAATGAGAAGTACTATTGGTGCTTTTTTTAACTTTCAATAATTATATAATTAAAGATGAATATTATATTATTTGATAATGCTATACTCGTATACTGTAATTCATGAAAGGATTAATCCTCAAATAAAAATGTGTAATTTAATTATACTATTATAAGTAACACAATTTTTCCATTTATATTTCTTAAAACATTTTAGCTAAATTAGAACACACGAAGGAGGTACAGACCAAATTAAAAAATGCCTTTTTTCTGGCAACATTTGTAACAATTAAGAACGACTGATGATAAAGAAATTAAATTGTTTTGCAAAAGGAGCTCTCAGATTACTGCAAATGTATAACGCGCTCTTTTTTTCCATCTTAATTAATGAATCTTCGCAGTAAAACGCGTTCCTTTTTTTTCATCATTATCATCAATAAAAAAGGATGGAGCAGCCTTTTTTTATACTTAGACATATGTTTTTGTAAATTTTCAACACAATAACTTCATAATTACTTCAATTATAATGTTTTTTTTTATATACGTGAAAGAAAAATATATAGAACAAGCTTAATGCAAGTAATTTGTTTTTTATCCACATTACAAAAGAGCACTGCTACTTTCTGCTACTGCTTGACTTTATCGAAATCAAATAAATTTGAACCATTATTGCAAGTTTATTGCTTAAAACCAAGACTACATACCCTTTGTAAGAGATGAATGATTTTGATAAGAAAGTATCAGTATCAGTGTTGAGTCCATTTATGCACCACATTCTCCTTAAAACTATGAAGAGATTTTATTGCATCAAAATTCTAACAAGATAAAAGGGGGATAAAAGTTTACTCAAGTAGTACTTTTGTAAGTATTGGAGGGGCCTTATATAAAAACCAAGTGTGTAACACGAAGTTAAAAATATGCACATATAATGTAAAAGTTAAATGTAATTACCTCTTGTGTGTTTGGCATTTTACTCTGATGTTTTCATTAAATACAGGTATTAATTAACTTCGCTTTCGACACATTTACAAAACTGGTAACTTAAAATATAATATTTTGAACACATGATCCAATTCAAATGAAATCTTTAAATTACGTTTATTTCAATGGGATGTACAAATGGTTAACATTCTAGCCCAAATGCATATTAGGGCCGCTGGTAGCACTAGCAACAAGCGCTATATAAGGGAAGAATATAACGTCATTTTGAAGCATTTTATATAGAGTTGTATTTTAACTCATTTTATCCCATTGTCCTATTTAGAGGACAGCTGAAAAATATCATGCGGAAATCATTATTTGTATGTTGCAAATATGTAGGAATATGTATTAACTTCTAGCGTGAGTTATGCGTCTCACCCCTCCTCCTTCCTCTGGAAATTTTACATATTCATCACATTAGTGGGGATGATTTGTATAATTTCTCTGCGGTTGCCGAATTCTTTTCCAGTTTACTTTTGACACTTGATGGGGCATTTTTTATGTGATAGTACTCCTTCGTTACCATCCTAATTGTAAATTAGAGCGATATTGTTCTTACGTAATTTTTTGCGTATTATTTTTTTAACTGCTCTCTAAATAGGACAGTGGAGCAATATACATGCAATTGACGCATTTTTTCTCTCTTTATAACTAAAAGTAAAAAAAATAATAATTCCACTTCAAGTATTTCATCCCTGCTGAGTTATGTCGGTTCAAAAATTTCTGAAGTTAGATGGAGCATTAGAATTATTGAATAATTTAGATTCAAATCAGATCGAAGTTGAAATTTCTGTGTTACAGCCAGATGTCAGTGAACTGACTGACGAAGATGATTGTGATGGGAATGAACTAAATATTGGTGAGACGATGTTCCTGGATCTCTGAAGGTTAGAACTTGAGATAGTTTCCAGCCTGAATGGAGCTTTAGTATTTCGACAATAAACAACAGAAAAAAGCTAAAAGACATCAGTTATCTTGGATAATTACCGCAATATACAAAATGGGAACCACAGGCTGAATCAACTACAAATGATCTGCTCAAGCAAATGGAAACTGCGTTGAAAGTAGTAAAACTCCATCAGAGCATTTTGAGCAATTTTATTCCAGTGAAGTTTATGTTCTCATTGTAAAAGAAATTGCGCTATGTACAAAATATGTAAGAAACGAACACGATTTCTTGATCTTCTTCAAACGAAGTACGTGTTTTTATAGGAACTTTACTACTACGTGGTTATCATTCATTATTATTGAATGTGATTACTGGTCAGATGCTAAAGACATTGTCATTACCCTGGTGAAAATTAACATGCCACGAAATTTTTCATAACGTTTGTAATCTTCTTTACACTTTGTGGACAATGGAACTGTAAATGAGCATGTCCAGGAACGATCCTTCAGAGTAAAACCTTTATTTGCCGTACTCAGTAATTATTTTATGAAATTTGGAGTTGAGAATGAGAACACAAGATAAAGTTAACATGAAGAAACCGAATTTGATAAATTCTTGCAACAAACATATGGGCGGTGTGGATCACCACGGGTGGTTGTTTGGACTTTATTCGATTAAAATTCGTGGGAAGAAAGTGGTACTGGCCACTTTTTATATGTTCACGTTCACTTAATATGGCTCATTTAAACGCCTAAATAATTCGCAGAACTCTCAACAAGGATGAAATCCTAAACTTGATGGAGTTCTGAAGAGCTGTAACAACAGATTATCTAAAAGAACTGTGTGTGTGTGTTTTAAGAACAAGAGGTAGACCAAGGATTTTGATTGAACCTTCTGGTGCAAAATAAGACATCCATAAGGGCTGTAACGGTCATTTTATACTTAACCCCTTCGCCACGGGCAGTGCAAATATGCATTCATCACGGACGCACCTCATGGCCAGGCGGTGCAAATAGGATCTTTCAGCTGGAAAGTTTTTTAATGACCACTAGATGGCACATTATATTGAAACTGAACATAGTTAGAGTAACCTGACCTTCAGTCTGTTTATATTCTGCATGGATTTGATATTTTGGTCATCAGCTGTGGCGGGGGAGGGGATAATCGAAATGTAAACAAATAGCTCGTAAAATTTCCACTTGATATAAAAGATTCGTGTTTCTAACAACTCCCCCAATACTTTTTTATTTTCTTTTTCTTAACAGTGTGGAGTTTTAGCGTCAGTTCTGTTACAGTTTTGTTGCTTTCGGATATATTTCGCGTATTTTTCTTATTTCAAAAACCTTGACTTCAGATTATTATTTGATTATTTTGAAAGCATTTTACTAACCTTAATATGAACAAAAAGAGTGAAAAAAGCCAAAGTGTAAAGTCACAAATCGTGTGCAAATAAATAAAAAAAAAAGTAACAAGCATTTTATGCTTGCAAATCATACAATGTAGGACGTAGCGCTTCCCCATGCTTCGAGATTTTCCACACTCAGTCTACATTTTAATTTTTCTACTTTTTTTGTAAATAATCTTTGTCATAATTTTTTTTATTAATTTGAAAGTTTATTAATTTTTTTCGTCAATAAAAATTTTGGAAAAAACTGAATAGTGCTTACAAAATTTATTTCACAATGTAAGTGATATTTTTTTATATAATTTCATATAAATCAAAAGAAAAACGTTATTATATTCTAGTTTTAATGTAACAGACAACTTATGTAACTAAATGGGTACCAAAAATTACGACGTCAGGACAGAAATTTTATTATTTATGCTTTTTTTTCTTAAGTTAGGCTTAGCGTCAAAAAAGCCTCTTCCTGAAGTGCAAGTCCTTACAATTTCACCCCGTCCCTAGCGAGCGTCTCATAAAAAATCGCCCCCTCCTGAATAGGTTTTAAGCTAGAACAGAGTATTTGTCAAAGAAAGAGCTACAATAGCTGCTTGGTCAAAGGGAAATCAAAAACATATTGTGGCTTATGTGACAAAACACTTTGTCAGGCTTGCTTTCATCCTTTCCACCAACATTAAAGTGAAATTTAACTAAATAGGGAACTATCTTCTTAAAAAGAAACGTATTATGCAAATAAAGTAAAATTTTGTAATCGGAAATCGCTCTACATCATTGGAGAAAACACTAAATAATCTACGTGCAAATTTTATCTCCTGTATTCCAGTGTACTATCAAGAGAATGGGTCAGATTTCTTATACAAAATATAAAAATGTTTCAAGTGATGTTATACTTAGTTGATTTAGGTTCAATTAACTTCAGAAAATATGATTATTTTCAAATTTGAACAAAATAAATAAAATGGGATAAAACGGGTTAATGCGGTTATTTTACGTGATCAGCTGCAGTATGATTCAAAAAAGAATTAAAGCGTCATTCTAAAATGTTTCTATCGACGAATAATTGTTGCTTATAGACAATGCGAATAATTCTGTTGATCCATCGTGTAGGACGTAAGCAAGCAACAGTATGTGGATCTATAATCGATGATGTAGGATGGAAACACCGACTAACAGCTCGGATTGTAACAGCCATATTACACCATGTGACATCTCACGCGTCCTTCCTCTAACATAACCTCTGTGTTCTTTGACGGCCACGATTAATGGCAAATCTTTTCCAACCCAAATACAAGAAGTGAAACGAAGCATAGATGCAAATAAGATAACCTTTAAAAGGATAGAAGTTTTAGTGAGCGAGATGGCAATTTATAGAAAAAGTTCAGTGTAGAGAAGATAGAAGTGTTGATTGACGGCTTATCTAGAATCCCGTAAAGCTCGCCATTTTAACCAAGGTACATACCATTGTACGACCATTTGGAGAAATATTTGAAGTAGATTGGACGTTGAGTATTCAACCAAGGTAGGAAGATTATATTCTGAACTCGAATATTTTATTGAGATTGAGATTAGGTGAATATAATATAATTATATTGATAAGTGATCTAATTGCGCGATCTGTGTTAATTAAGACTACGTGTTTTGGTTTATTCTCACTTAATATAAGTTTGTTCGATATCTAAGTAATCTAAGTTAAATTCTTAATAAAAGTCATATTAAGAATTCTAAAATGTCTCATCATTTCGAGAATCCCACACCTCTAACTTTCGCTGAAACCCCTCGATATGGTCATCGAAGGTCGACCATGTCGCAACCATTATTACTCGTGATCAAAGGCATAATGTGCTCATGGTAGGAATGGGTAGTTCTAAGACAACAGGAACCATATCGCTGTAAATTTGGTTTGTTGTCTACCCAACTGTTCCTACATGGACCATTCGATGTCTTTTGCATGTCAATGGAATGTCCATAAGGTGCCCATTGCTGTAATTACTTTTGTCTCAAACCACAGGTGTTTGCTTCTTCAATGATGTATTGAACGGTGGACGTGGAAAATCAAAAAGCACATCATTGTCTTTGTAATTACGCACCAGTCCATGTTACAATGAAGCTTTTGATTGCAACACCATGATCGTCGAATTGGAATATGGAGATGTCTTGGAGATAACTTATTTAACAATTGCCTTGTACATTGTCATATCAGTTTGGAGGTGGAATTATATTCCATTCCCATATATTTCCTACTTATTGCCCATACAGTGACCAACCAGTGCTGTGAGGTTTTAAAGCTTAATACCCTTTTTTTTCTTTCGAACTTAGCATCTGATGCAATATTTAAGACGAAACCTTTTCTCTCACCAGGTTAGATTGATGTCTTGGCCTGTATGTTCTCCTGATTTCCTCGCCTAGCAAATACACCTTGTCGATGACTGGAGAAAGACTGGCATGACAAACACTCCCCACTTGTATATCCTATCAAGTCAGGCAAATATGTCAAATCAGTGTCGGCTGTAGTAATCTTACTGCAACCAAAAGCTCTTCCAAGCAATACTGAGGTATATAGAAGCAATTATTGTCATTAGAGCATTGATATCATTATCTACCTCGCCTCGCAGAAGGCTGTGTTTTCAATTATTTCACCTTCTTTGTACTACATGTTATCTCTTTAATGAAGTGGCTTTGACATCTCTTGCCCTTCTTGGGGTAGAATTTTGGTAGGCCAGTTGCGTATGTTTCGATTAAATGAATAAATATGACAACTAACAGTAAAATTATTCTTTCATAAATAAAAATAAATAAATTATTAAACAGCTCGAAAGATGTAATAAATTTTTTAAAAGTATTGGTAGGATTTTAAATAATAGAAACATATTTGATAGTTATTTTTTAATTTACTCTAGTTAATTCTGTAGCGAAGTCCATAAGCGTGAGAAGCGACAGCGACGTATGTAAAGCTCTCTCTCAACAATATTTATTCTAATTAATTCCAAATATAGTAAGTCTGTAAATAGCTAATGAGACGAGTCAGCCCTAATAAATAATAATTATTATAATTAATTAACATAGATATATAAGGAATGCAGAAGCCCGGATTATCCACTGTTGGACACTAATAATAAGGCTCTAAGTTCTGTTCGAAGATCGTTGACAATCCAAAATGTATAATTCTCACAGATATAATGCAAGCTAGCACTAACAGCATATTCCTCCTCGAACTCGATTCACCTAACTTTAAGTTGCAACTTTCATTTACATAAGTCACGGTTCTCAAATCAAACAGTCCATTAAAAGCATCTCCCTTTAAGGATTAGCAAAAGAATTTGAAGACAACCCGTTACAATTCTTTTGCAGAAAAGGGACTAAAACGTATTTCTGCGCAGGTGTCATTGATAGCTCACATTAAGCATTTTAACGAACTGCAAAGAATCCATTCCGTAGAATCGCCTTATTCTAAATCCGTGAAGTCAACAATATCTTATTCTGCATTTTCTTCATTAGAGCTTAAATAGTTTTGGAAAAAACATGTTTATTGAATCTGTAGAAGAGTCTATTGAATGAAATAAAAGGGAACACACTGAGATCTAGTTGGCAGGCATCCAGTTTTGGTTCTGGGTGAATAAAAAGACGAATCAATACACAAACATTGAAATACGTAAGATTATATGCAAAAAGTGTTTATTTTATTCGAAATTTCTTAGAGGGAAGTAGCTAAAATTCTCTGAATAAAGGAAAAGATGGATAAAGAAATTCTTCTGAATATGAGAACTAAGAATAAAAATTATAAATAGATAAAAATGGTGAAAAAAAAAAGATACTCAATAAATAAAATTAGTGAATTTTTCTTCTTAAGATTAAAAAAAAATCATCATTTACAAAAAGGATTGTGTTGAAAGATGGTCAAAGTTTTTAATAAATGTTTTCATTAATATTGATCACTAAAAGTAGTATTGATCCCGAATAAAACTAAATGCAATTTATTTTCCTTAAGACATGCTATAGTCATTAAAATAAATTAAAAATCCTAAGAGAATTAAGAATCAATATATTACAAATATCCAAATACGATAAAAAAGACTGCTAAGTTTAGTTCAAATTTTTATCTCTTCTAAGAGTTTTACTAGAAAAGTAATTGCGAATTAATATAACATATATTTGTACTGTCATGTTATAATATGTTAGAAATATTATTTTGTTTTATTATAATAACTATGATCTGTTAGCGACTGTATTTTTGTTTATCTGAACTACTAGAGTAATAATTGGTTATAGAATAAACGTAAACAAATTGATTTCGATATTTTTAGAATTAAATGATAATTGCAAAATTTGATTTTTGGATTAAATTAATTTATTTTACAAAATTGAATTATATAAACATGCGATTCTTTAATTTTTAGTACATATACTATTACACTATAAAATGGATTTTCTGCAAAGGTAGTTTATTTTCCCTGTAGTTAATGTAAAAATAACTTATTTAATAAACGATTTTTATTTGAAAAACAGTTTAGTTTAAAAAATGAATAATGTATTAAATTTCCGGTGTTTTCTTCCCGAAACTTCAAATTTCAGATAAATATAAATTATTTAAGGGATCGAATTCTGAGATTTTATTTTCATGGTCTACATTTCTAACGAATGAAAAATATTTCGGTAAAAATGAAATGAATAAATTGTTGCGGGATACGGATTGAATATCGTTTTCTATTTTGAATTTTTTTGTGATTTGACAGAGCATACATATTTCAAGTATTTTTAATGTATTTTATTAAAAAATATTAGCATCTAGTTTTCTTTTTACAATTTAATTCTAAGTACAGATTAATTTATTTTATTAAAACGAAAAGTTTAATTTAAAATAGGGAATGTTATATATAAATAAGATTTTCTGTGAACAAATGTGATTATATTTTGTTATTATTTTTGTAAACGATCCTCTATTGAAAATGTAGGGGTATTCTTTTTCCTTTATGTGATGTCTAATAAGAAATTCTTTTATAATATTCTTAAAAAATAATGTAAAGGAATTATTAGGGTTAGGGAAACATGCATTCGCAATTCATTTATATTACTCTTTTTACTACCCCGCGTAGTTCTGAAAATTTCCAGTTTATATAAAAATTAATTATAGCTTTTTTTTCGAAATTACCCAATCCTAAATAGTATGAAAATTTGTTCTTAATGAATGTGAAAAAGGTTAGCCACAAAATTAAATCAAGCAAAAATTTTATCTTAATAATCAGTGTATACCGTGAGCACACTTGAATTATTAGGATCATGGTTTATAATTTTTATTTTTTTACATGAATATTTCAGCAAACATCCAATTCACATTAATAGTATACAAATTAAGTACATTGTTGATATCATAACGTTACGTATATTCAATTGACGTATCTAATTACATGTGCATTTTAGCTTTTTATTCATATTCATTTGAGGATAGTCTATAAAATTTTTAGGATAATTACATATTTTCAACAAAATTCTTTCAATGGCACTGAAGAAAATTATAACAGAAGAAACTGTTTAATTACAAAGAAATTTAAATAGCTATTTTTTTCTACAAAACATTCACTAATATCACATGCACAGTTCGTACAGTAATTAATCAAAAAAGCAAAAGTATCAATTTAAGATAATTGATTTCCTACCCTTTCGTGTGGCGATCCTTCAGACTTATGAATTTTTAAGTACTTTAGTATTAATCTGGAATACATTTTTTGTTTTTCTTCTGAATATTCTAGCATTTGTAATAGCATTCATATTGGTTTGAATAAGAAATTAATAATTGAAGGTTTGGAGGCATATAATTTCTATGGTAATATAATTCTTCTAATAAAAATTTATTGATTATCTCTGCAATTAAGTTTTGTGTGAAAATGAGCAGGAAAAATAATGTATCACAGGGGCAAAACAGTTTTTAAATTGATATGTTAAAGAATTTGCAGTTCAAATCCTTTATTTCAAAATATTCATTCCTAAAAATTCGTAAATAGGAATTGTCAAAATATTCTTAGCACACTTTAAAAGCTTAATGCTCTCAACCAGTGGTAATTATCTTGGTCACTATCCACCACTTGTCTATTGCAATGCTTTCAAAAAAGGGAATTAAAATTAAAAATTCGAAAAAGTGCTTCAATATCTGACAAAACCCACATCAGCTGAAACACCCACTTTAGTTATATAACAGATCAAGGATCACAGCTTTTGGAAATTTAATGTATTTAGTCAAGCATATACTCGTATATAATTTCAAAAATTAGTTAAAAAAAAGAAAATAACTAACATCGTTTGTGAAACAAAATAGGTATGAGAGAATTTATTTTTAGATTTTACATAGAGCTTTGGCAATTTTAGACATTAGTTTTTATTATATTAGTGTGTTTGAGAAGTTAACTTAATCAAAATTTTTTCACTAAATAAAAATAACATTTATGTTTTTCCCGTTCTAAATGCATAAGTAATGATATAAATAATAAATATTAACTATATATATTCATAGCTTCCTATTTTCATCATAATGCGATTTTCAGCGAAAAGCTAAATTAATTTCTATTATTAACGATATTTTAAAACTTTCCCAGCATAAGATGTAGAGCAAAAATAACAAAGTGACATCCTAGACTCTGAATAAAAGTATATCTTTCGAAAGCAATAATCCCAATTTAGTGATTCAAGTAAAAGATATCATGATAGACGAAAAAATAAAATTAGAAAAAACTTACTGAAAATAATAATAATAATAATAAAAAAATAGCGAAAAAAAAAAAAAAAACCATCCAGAGAACTTATCTTAAAAAGTAGCAATAAAAACTAAATGCTTTTAAGCATTTCACAGTATAATGATTCAGGCTGACTTTAAAAAGCTGCAGTTTCGCTTTTCGTCGATATGGGAAGGTCGGATGAAGGTCGGGGAAAGGCCTTTAATTCGGTTGTTAGTGACAGCCAAAAATGGGTCAAAATACGACCTTATAACCATTGTGCATGCATGAGTTAAATATGGGCAGT
Organism: Trichonephila inaurata madagascariensis; assembly: GCA_019973955.1. NCBI lineage: Eukaryota > Metazoa > Arthropoda > Arachnida > Araneae > Nephilidae > Trichonephila > Trichonephila inaurata. The sequence continues at coordinate 62,135 of BMAV01027183.1, read as the reverse complement.
CTCAAATTGATTAGAAATGGATATTAACGATCACGTTTAAAGTTTCGTGAATAACGGGGTGAAATTTAACGTTTGGCTTATTCAATGTTCTTCAATTTGTCAATGCGATGCGAGAATAGGAAAATGTATTTTTAAACATTTAGTTGGAAAAAATAATTTAAGAATAAAAGAAATGAGTTTTTAGAAAATAAAAATCAAAGGTTATTGTCTTCAAAGATACTACTGTTCGGATATGAATGAAACAATAAAAAACTATTGAATTATTTCCATCTTAAAATGCGGAGAATTCGTGTACTTCAAAATATTTATTCAAAATGAAATAAAAGACGTCATAATATTATTTGAAAGTACAATATATCATTTATATAAGTATTTAGTTATGAAAATTTAGTTGAGAAGGTCGATTTTTGCCATCTCAAAATATTTCCTAAACATCAGTTTTTTAATTTAGGGGTAGTAGTTTAATTTTTTCCTATTTTTGTGTGGATTATTAATATTATTATTATTACTTGGAAAAATTTAGCAAAATTCCCCTTGCAATTATTATTATAATGTTTCCGTAATAGTTATAATAATCAAAATTTTGATAATTTGTAAAATTCTTATTAATTTCTAGTCCTTTAAGTAAAAAATGCTTAGTAATCTATCTTTAATAATTTTTTAAATTTCACGATCGGTATATAATCTCAATTACTTATTAACTCTTTAATTATAATACTCATATATTCGAGATCATGCAGTGACGTTTGTAAATATTCACTCCCCCTACCTTTACCTTCTGCTTGACTCAATATTCTGCTTTCTTTGAGAGCATTAAAAATTTATTACAATTCATAATTTAGTTTTTCCAATTTATTTATGTTTTTTTTTTCTTTTACTGTTATTGAAATTTTTTTCGTTACGGATACTTAAGTAATCTAGCATTAGATAACAGTATAATTTTTTCAGATAAGGTTGAAAATGAATACATAGTTCGTAAACTTTAATGACAGGAAGAAATATATAACGTGAATACATTAGTTTAATTTCTGGATGAAAAGTTATATCGTGATATAAAAACTTTTCTTTTGTAGGCAACAATTTTAGATTTCACGTTTTTGATAAATAACTTTAATAATGCTATCTTTCCTTGTTATCTTAAACTAACTTTTTTCATTAACGAAACTGTTCTACAAGTGTCATTTAGTTGCTTATTACTGGATACTGTTTTTCTGCGACAGAAATCTTTATTAACAACTTTTTAATGGCTTTTTACATACCTATGTTAGGCAATGTCAAGAAAAGAACATTCTTACATGTGGAGAATATGAACTAACAGAGGTTTATTCTTTTCTAAGAATATGTAAGAACCTAGTCTTCCTTCCGCTAAACTCTACAAAAGCTTCGCGATAAAAAGCCTTGATGACATTATCTACTTCCGTTGCTAAAACTTCCTTTTAAAGTTCAAATTTTTCAACAACTTGTTTATCTTGAAATTCAATCAAATATGTGACAACTTTTAACGGAAGATGAGATAACAACATATCACGTTTTTATCCATGCACACTATGTATGGGAGGGAGTCTATGTATTAAGAGCTTTAATTTTAAACTAATCATACATATATTTAAGGTATCCGAATACGTTCGGAACCGTGATTTTGCAAAAGCGCATAAATGGATAATTTTCATGATATTTAGTGTCACTTAGATTAGAATACATGCATAAAATTGTTTTAAGGACATTTTGACAAAAAAAGTTATTTAAATACAATATTTTGGCAAAAAATTAACTTAGAATAATTTTTTTTCAAAATATTCTCCTTTTGTGAAAAATGCTTCTATTATAATAATATTTTGCCTGCATATAGCTCAGACCTCTCTACAGAGGCTCAACTAGAATTTTTGAAATATATAACTTAGAAGTGGGTTTATCCATATTTTACGACCACAGAGGGGAGCAATTTTAAGAAAAAAACGCCGATAATTATTTCGATGGGTTGTAACTCTGAAAATAATGTGAATTTTCCAAAAATCATAGTTGAGCCTTATAATAGAAGCATTTTTCACAAAAGGAGAACATTTGGAAAAAAGATTATTCTAAGTTAATTTTTTGCCAAAATATTGTATTTAAATAAATTTTTTTATCAAAATGTTCTTAAAACACTTTTATACATGTAGTCTAATCTAAGTGACACTAAATATCATGAAAATTATCCATTTATGCGCTTTTTTAAAATCATGGTTCCGAACATAGTCGGATACCTTAAGGACTTAAGAACGGTTTTTTTAAGCACTGGTTTGTTAATAAGAATAATAAATTTAAACTGTACCCTTTGAAGTGATCAATAGTCTACTTATTGCAAACATAGTGTACTGATAGTGTAGATAACATAAGTTGTCAAAGTGGTTTCTGAGGATCCTTGATGATTCTTTTGACTACAGAGAGTGTCCACGTTAACAACATTAGGGGGGGGGGATTGAATGAATATATTTTAATATAAAATAAAATACTTGTAACCCATTTTCATTATCATGAAAGTTAAAATAAATTTGTAATGATTTTTATGTGTTGAAAAAATAAGAGTAAAAATTAAAAATTTAAGAATAAAATTTTCTTAGATAGGTACATAAAGTACAAGGAATGACAAGTATCACTAGGTGAAAGCTGAGCCGATCGCCGATATGGCCGTCTCTGTAGGTTTTTATAAAAACGGAAACTCACCGTTACATGTGAAATAACTTGTCTAAAATATCGTACATCTAATCAACATTTCTGTTTTGTGCGTTATCTTGATATAAGAAGTGATTTCAGCAAATTTATTAATTTTGAATAGAAAGCAGCATTATTCTTCGTATTGTACGAAATAATAAACATCTCATTTTAAAAATGTTTTTCTATATTTCAGTGCGTAAGCAGTAATTTGAGTAAATACCTCTTCAGATAACATAGAAACACATTTAAGCTTTATTTTTAGGTCACAATTTACCATTAAAGACTTCAAAGTTAAATTTATAATTTTTCTAATATGTATTTAAATTGATTTTTTCACTTGAGAATTCATAGCCTAGGTTTTGATATAAAAAGGGGTTTATGGGCCCAGAAAATTTGGGAACTTCTGCTTTATTATATAAAACGCGTTGAAATCAAGAAGGAGTTATCTGAATGGGTGGAAATGATGCATGCAATTCCTATAGATAAAGTAGCCACACAAAGTAAGCTTTTCTACTTTTTATTAAAAGAAATTTATATAATATATTAAAAACAAGAAATAATAGATAATAAACATAACAAGAAATAATTTTATATATATATATATATATATATATTGTTACGAATTTTGTGTAAAATAGTGTAAATAATCTGTATTTGGATGTGTAATGCCTTTATCTTAGTCAAAATTAGATTTAATTTAAGTTAAAATTGTAATATTCACAAGCAACGCCTTCCCTTACGTAATAGTGGCGATTCAATGAGAACGGCGAAATCTTAGCGATAGAGCCAAATTGGCATCATTTTTGGAGACCGAGTGGGTGACCAATTTGGTGATTTTGGTGGCCATGTTGGCTTCGCGACCCTATGGATCCTTCTAGAAACTTGTGGAGAAATACCCTAATTTCACGCTCTGTGACGAACGCGGATTTTTCTAGAAGTTTCCGCCGGGCCTATAAATAGAGATGCTCGCCAAAACGAGAGTCTCTATTGTTTCAACCAGCGATTAGTGTGTATTGTTTTTACTAGCGACTTATAAACTTGCCTTGACCATGAATACAGATTAGCTCGGCTGTGCTTGTGAATAATTTTTTACATACGTGTGTTTTAAACACTGACAATTGTGTCTGAGTGCTGTTGAAGGTGTATAGACCTTCTGAGATTTATTCTGTAAATATTGCTGCTAAATCCTGTATTTCGAGGATTGGATTTTTGACAATAAACTCTCATCGCTTTTAAGTAACTGTTTTTCTTCTTTGAGACTGATTTGCATAAATTCCTCGAACCCCGATCAACGTAACAATATATATATATATATATGTATACTATACTATACTGTTCAAATTAATTGGGACAAACATCCCAGAAGTAACATGACGGATCTAACTTGACTATAATTTACTCGTTTGATTGGTTATAGTATATTAGTAGTTCAGTTGTGAGCCTTTCAGTGTGGTAGCTGGTGGTTATAATTTTGCTTTCAACGTAACACTTGTTACTTTTCCTGTTTCAGAGATGGATATAATTCCGAGGAAGCGTTCTAAAATAATCACTCTTAATGAACACATTTCTATGACTATAAGAGATAGAGCTACAGTAGTTGATGGGGGTAAATCAAGTGCTTCAAGAATGTTAAGAACATTTCAAGATTCCTGATTATCGTCTCCAAAAAGAAAAGGAAAAAGTGGGCTCAAACGGAAAATTACTCCAAGAACTGATAAAATTCTAATAAAAAATAGCAAAATAAATCCAAGTAAGACAAGCACAGACCTTCGAAGGGATTTATTGGATTATGGTGTTGAAATGATCACCTCAAATGAAAAGAAAAAGGGTTCTGGAAGTTAGCCGTAAGGCATCAAGACCGAGGAAAAAACAATTGCTAACTCAGAAAATGATGAAAACACTATGAGCAAAAACCAAAAATACCGATCCTGGACTTAAACGACTAGAAGAAGGTGATTTTCAGTGATGAAATGTATTTATTTGTGCAGGAATACGAATCAAGTGTAGTTAGATGAAGGGAAGTCGAAACTCTGCTGCCAGATCATATACAATAGATCGTAACACACCCTTCGAAGCAAATATTTTTGTGTTTTCCCCCAACAAATGGCACTGTAAGCTTGGTTTCTCTTAAGGGCATGATGAACTATGTCAAATACATAGAAATATTATGCAGTAGAATTGTTTTGTCCACGAACATTTGATGGGACATTTCAACATGATTTGCCTTCTGTCACAATTTAATATTAGTCAGGACTTTTATGCGGGAAAATAAAATAAAAGTGCTTAATTGCTGAGGTAATTCCCCAGTCCTAAATCTTATTGAGAACTTATGACATATATTCTCAAGAATCGTTTAAGGTATCCGACTACGTTCGGAACTGTGATTTTGCAAAAGCGTATAAATGGATAATATTTGTGATATTTAGTGTCACTTAGATTAGAAAATGTATATAAAATTGTTAGTATTACAATAAAAAATTATTTAAGTACAATATTTTGACAAAAAATGAACATAAAATAACCCATTTTCAAAATATTCTCCTTTTGTGAAAAATGCTGCTATTATAATAATATTTTGCCTGTATATAGCTCAGAGGCTCAACTAGAATGTTTGAAATATATAACTTAGAAGTGGGTTTATCCATGTTTTACGACAACAGAGGGGAGAAATTTTAAGGAAAAAACACCAATAATTATTTCAAATGGTTGTAACTCTGAAAATAATGTGAATTTTTCAAAAATCATAGTTGAACCTCTGTACAGAGGTTTGAGCTATATACAGGCAAAATATTATTACAATAGAAGCAATTTTCACAAAGGGAGAACATTTGGAAAAAAGATTTTTCTAAGTTAAGTTTTTGCCAAAATATTGTATTTAAATATTTCTTTTGTCAAAATGTCCTTAAAACAATTTTATACATGTATTCTAATCTAAGTGACACTAAATATCATGAAAATTATCCATTTATGCGTTTGTGCAAAATCACGGTTCTGAACGTAGTCGGATACCTTAACTAAGATGAGTTGCATGACAAGAGAACAAATGATAAAAAGTGCTATACAAACGTGGTTCAACGGTGATGAATTTGACAATATGTGCACTGCACTAGTAGAATCAATACGAAAGTGAGTTGAAGAGATCATTTCTGCTATAGGAGGACATACTTTGTACTAATGTAGAGATTTTTCTGTCTAAAGGTATGCAATGATTAAAAGCTAGGGTATTAGAAAAAATCATTTTTTACCATTTGTCCCAATCAATTCGAATAGTATAGTATATATATATAATTGATATTTACTTTATAATGTTAAGCATTCGATTGTATTGAAAAGCATTTTTATAATCTTAACCTCTTGATTTAAAAAGGATAGGACTTGAATTTTTAAAAGTTATATCGAATGATCTTTTACGCTCCTTCAAAATGGATTCCAGTAATACTCTCTTTTTAGCGGATTTCTACTCAATAAAATAAACATGCTTCCCAAATTTCAAGTCTTAGTCTAATAATATAAAAACGGAAATACTTTTTATCAGTAAACCCCGTATACCCCATTGAAAGTCAATTTGCAGGATGCACATTTTCAACGGACTTCACCTCAATAAATGAAACATGCATAATAAATTTCATTTCTGTAGGTCTAGTAGTTCGAAAATGAGATTTTTTAAAATCTTTATACTCGAGTAAAACCCCAGAACGATTCGCAAAATCCGTTCTTAGGTTATCTCTAATCCATGAAAGGAACATTCCTACAAAATTTCAGATTTGTAGGTATTATAGTTCCAGATATACCTTGACGAGTGAATGAGCGCTTTTCAGCTTTATATACTATATAGACATACCTGTGTTTCCTGAATAAACCATTCAATTCCTATGATGCCGTAAGCTTTTCATTTTCATTACATGTGCGTCACATTTAACGTATTTCAACACAATCAGGAAACCCTTCATTGGTGTGTTGCTTTTTTATGCTATAGAATGTACTTTGTTCTAATTAAATTACAGCATGAAGTATACATTTATTACCTTCGACTGTAAATAACTGTTAAAAATGTATTTTAGCGAGCTCGTTATTTTTATTATCCACAATAATGTAATTTTAAACTATTCATTAGTTATTTACTTCAATTATAAGAAAATGAATAACTCTTTTGATAAAAATAACACCTGAATAAAGTAATAGCAGACGATAATGTGATTAATAACAAAGTATAACTTCAAAATTCTTTTAATTACAAAAAATTTTAAAATTGAAAGAAAAAAGCATTTTTATGCCTTAAATAGTAGTAAACAATTCTTAAAGCTACATTTTTCTTTTATTTCAGCAAGAAAAAATATGAAATGAATAGAGCAATTCAAAAAATTCGAGAAATTTTGCTCATTAAATATTTGTCAATTGAAACAGAAAGTAAAAGAAATTGAATGGATCGAGAGACAAAAAGCTGAGCAATTTAAAAATAATTCAAATTATTTTTATTTCAATAATAAACTAACAATAGAAACGTTTAGAATTTAAGTATTTGTATCTTTTACATGCAGTAATAATCTTAACTGTAGTATGGTTGACATCATTGCCAGTTACAAAACCCTAAGAAAAAACAAACAAACCTCACCAGAGATAACCATAGCTTCAATAAAAAATGTAATTCCCATGAGACTGAAATATAATTTACATGTTTTTAATTTCATAATGCTTGAGTTAGTTCAGTTTTGCGTATGTGCTTGAAACTTTGCAAATACTGGTATATACATGTATTGCTGTATTTATGTGATTAAACTCAGCAGCCTTTATCCTTTGATTAATTTTTCTAAAAAATTGATTTCGAAATGATTACTTTCATTACGAATTTTTGTTTTCAACATTTTTTTCTCCCTTTTTACTTATTCTGAATGATGAGTATTGCTTTTGGAAAAGTGCTTGTGTGTATATTATTGCAATTATAAGACTTGACATTCTAAAGTACAATTTCTGACTTCCCCATAAGAACAGAATGTGATCCTATATTGTTCTTTAGTAAAACCCCTAATGAAAATTTTGGGGAAAACTAGAAGCACAGTAAGTTTAGATTATGTTTTTAGTAAGATATGATGATCTAAAAAATAGAGTTTTCTACAATGAAATTGTGGTAGTTCTCAGAATTTTGGAACCGAATCTTTTCATTAGAGTCTTAACCCCGAATCTGTTTATTAAATAGAAAAACTAAGTGATTCAAATGTTACAAAGTTTTAATCCAGAAAGCAATTGTATTATACAAATTTTCATTTCCTAAGTCGAATTATCTTCGAAGAAAACATTTCCTAATCTTTTTTCTTGTTCAACTTAAAATTCATCAAATATGCTTCATTTATATGCATCAAGCTTATTTTTCCCAATAATTAAATAAGGCAAATAAAATGCCGATGAAAATGATAAAATGAAATACAAAAAGTAAATGACAATATGCGAAGCATGTTTGGTATTTTAAACGGATTTTCTCATGTAATATATTTTGCTACACACAAAAGGCTTCTTCAAAGTTTAATACTTGGAAGAAATACGATGGGATTTCCAAAAATGGCTATCATCCAAATTCAATTCTTGGAACAGGTAAAACGTGAAACATCTTGTGAAAAATAATACTTTTTTTTATCTGTTTTCAGCCGAAAGAAAACAACCAAAGCTTCAGCTTTTTGAACATCGAAAAATATAGAAAATAAAAACTTACCTATTGTAAATCCTCTTTATGTAAATTTTAAAATCGATTTAAAGGAATAGAGAATGTGTAATTTCATATATTTACTTGTTCCTTTTAGTGAATTTTTCAGACGCCTCAATTGTTAATGGATATAATGTAAGAAATAAAAAAAAGATTCAAAAACATTTTATTTTTTTTTCTAAACGTGAGCATTCAATGAATATATATTTTTCACTGTTGCTTTTTTTTCAATATCTTGTTTTTCATATGATACATGTACAAAAATAATCTTCAAATCAAAAAGAGAATCTTTCCTTCGAGTTTAGATTAAAATAAAGGAAAGATTTCAGATTTGTTTCCTTAAAATATATGAAACAGACATCTGTTACAAAATATCTGGAAATATTTTACAAACTTATTTACGTAAAAACCTTACATTTATCCGTTAATATTTTTTCACATATATGAAGTTAACTTTTCCGAGTAGTAACATTTTCATTTATTATGATATCCTTTATTACTATAAAATAATAAACTATTCTAAGAGTGGTCAAAAAGTTATTCATTTTTAAGTAACAAAAAATCAAATTATAGCAGAGTTAATTCAATTTTTGTCGTTATGATTGTTTGAAAAGCTTAAAATATGCAAAAAAAAAAAAATCTTATGGTTTCTTTAATACGTACGATTGAATTGGTATACCCAGAGTTCGGACAGTAACTTTATCAAATATCTATGGGAGGATTTGGAAAGTCGACGGAAGGAGTGTCCTTGCCATCCAAAATCTATTGGTGAATTAAGCCGTCCGCTCCACCCGTAAGTTGTAAAAAAATACTGATTGCTGTTAATAAGTGATTGGTGGAAAGTATATTCCAGTAGGTTGCTGCTGAAATTGTCACTCGTACAGGCTTTGAAGACATCAATGGTGATTAAGCCTAATTTTTCTTTTCTATTTCAGGTGCCTAATTACTTCCTTGTAGATAAGGTATATACGTATTAATAATTAATGAATTAAAAAAAAATATTTCATCATCCTTATGACTTTTCAGAACTACTTACATATCTTCAATCAAATGTCTGAAATTTTTATACAAAAAATTACTTAACATTGTTATTTGCATACCATTTAATTATACACTTTATCTTATATTTAATTAATTCAACCCCTCAGGGGGCTCACCTTCTTTAGGTGGGTACGGGTGTCACAAATCTGAGGTACCCTAGTGATCTTTTCCTTTTCCCAAGGGGTTTACTATCTTTGGTAAACATGGGTGTCACGACCCCGGAGTACCCCGGTGATCCTTCTCTATTTTCGACCCTCCATCTTGTCATCCAATTTCTCCTTTTCTTCTTTTCCCATCTAGACCACAGACCTATGAATGTTTGGCGCAGTCTAGCCAAAACTGGCTCTTGCGCCATAGAACACCAAACTCACTCACTCACTAATTAATTCAAATTGCCTTCATAAAATTTCAAAGTTATGCTGCTTATAAAATATCAAATCAAATTAAATTAATAAGTTAAATTCAATAAAAAAATTAAAAGAATGACTAATCTTAATTATAATTTTACAGAAATGCTGTTAAATGGATTAAGATATTATTAGTTAATTATTTTCTGCTGAAATTTGCAGAAATATTGTTTGTTTTCAAATTGCAATCACTTATTCATGAATGTTAGCTATGGTTTCGTCAATACAATTCTTGAAATATTCGAAAAGTATAGATAATCGAGCAATTCTTATCCCAATTCTATAACTGTATTATGACTCATACGTTACTTCAGTAAATTAGAAACAGAAAAACATATAATCGTAAGATGAAAAAATATACTATTTATATTTATTTCTTAAGTACATTGTGATGTCTTCGATTGGGGTGAACCTCACCCTTCTATTCATGCGAAGTTTTATGGCTCCAAACAGATGTTAGGTGATAAGAGCACGTGGCCATGGGGTCATTGTTTATTGTCTGACCTCGGACAAACACGCCGACATCGAGTCTGGAAGTTACAATATCCAAAGAGAGCCGGTGACAATAGGTTGACATATAGGCGAAGCCTGTATGAAAGAATCTTGTCGCCTCGGCCGGTGCCGAGAGAATGGGGTTATAAAACCCAGGTGGTGTGATGAATAAGGGTGTTCAGAAGTTAGATGAGAATTATGACGCCCTTAGTTTCGAGATAGACAAGGAATGAGTTTGTGTTTGCCGCACAAATAGGAGACGAATGTGGCTCGGGGACGAGGGCAGACCTGTTTTGGCCTGCCAATGAGGAAGACGAGGGGTGTGTTGTGTACCCGCCCCTGGTGTTTAAAAGGGGTTGATTTTGGATGGAGACGGAGATAGAGAGCCCTGGACGGAAAACTTGATATAGAGCCCTGGATGGAAAACTTGATGTAGAGCCTTGGATGGAAAAAACTGGAGAGGAGCCCTGAAAAGAAAAGGGATTAGCGAGTACCTTTCGGAAAAAGGATTGAACTCCCGTGAAATAGACTGTCCGCCCGGCTTGGCATATTTATTGGACTTTTTAGTATCCTATGAAGCAAATAAATACTGCTTTAATTTTAAAATGAGGCTGTGACAAATTTTCTTGTTTGCCAACTACTCACGACGTTACAACATGTTGTAAAAAATTTGATTGCCTAACATCGAAGCATATTTTATCAAGTATCAAAGTTCAGAGAAATGAAGACATGTTCTTATTTCTCCGCATCTTCTAGTTCTAAATGAAAGATTAAATCGTTTTATTTTCTTTAACAAGGAAGCATATACACACACACACACATATATATATATTTGTTTTTTGAATTCTACATATCCAGCAGAACATATATAAAGTGGCCATCTTGTTTCAATTATTTCTTCAATGTAAAAAGTACGCATCGAAATCATACCAATTCAAATTAGTATCATTTAAAATAAAACTGAACTTTAATAATTTTCTTAAGAAAAAAACTACTACTATTTACTTTATTATTATTATTTATTATTATTCTACAATATTTTACTTTCAAGATAATTTTTTTTTTGCATATAGTTCAACTATGTTATTCTAAAACAATAAGAAAATACAAACTTCGATGTAGGGTAAGATATTCATCCTGGTCACGTGAAAAAATACGATAAAATAAGTAAAAGATGAAAAAAAAATTTTTTTTTCTTTCCCTTCCCCCTTTTTTATTTTTTTTACAAAATTTAATCGCTGTAGATTTAAATTTATGAATGGTTCATTATTTACGACAAAATTGGTAGGAAGATAGAAAGAACATAAGAATTGCCCTGAATTAGGAATAATCACTGCTATACTTCAATGTAGCATTTACCTGAAAATAAAATTGTTCTTTTCAGTAGAGCTCTGCAAAAATCTTAGGAGAAAAAGTAATTAATTGACAGTAATGGAAAATTTCTTTCTAGATAATAAAACTCATAATAAAAATAGTTACTAATTTCTTTGAAGAATATTAGAAATGAATGATATATAGGATGTCTGAAAAGTATGGTTTTACACTTTCAAAAATGAATTAAAAACAAACAAAGATTTTTATTTATGGTTTTTTTACGTTCCATAAAAAATTCTGTTTGGAGAAATACAAAATAAATGGCTCAACGTCCCCGTTTTGTAATATTCTCGTTTCTCAAAACGGCTTCACCACAAAAAATAATCGAAAGTTGTGAAATGGTTTATCGAATTTAAATTTGCAACACATGTATTGCGTAAATGAAGTACCACTGCACTGGAGTTTGGAAATGAGAAAGTTCTTAATGAAAAGTTGCCCGGGTGATGAATGGGAAGAAGAGGTCCTATACTGTGGACTTCTAGATATGTATACACTCATAACATCTTTGAGCTTCTACTTGTGGCGAAACGTAAAAAAAATTGCTTACAAATCTTCAATTACTGATACCGATGAAAGGAAAAGCTGAATTACAGTGGCCATTCAGAATGTTGATCCTGTAATTTTTCGTAGAACGTGACTAAAAATGTAGTATAGATTCAATATGTTGCGTGCAACTATAAATGCGCCGACTGAAACCATGTAATAAAATATTGCATACAAATCCTTAATATTTTCTTTATGGAACACAAAAAATCATTAGAAAATATTTTTGTTTGTTTATTTGTAATTAATACTTGAAAGTGTAGCCATACTTTTCGGACACCCAGTATTTTTCCACAATTCTTCCTAGAGCACGGGGGTCAAACTCGCGTCCCACTACGAACATTTTTGCGGTTCGACCGGTATATCGGCACATAATAATATGTAATAAAATATCAAAATTTTTTCTTCTCCCGAAATAGGAGCGATAGTTGCAGAGAAGAGATGTCAAGTGTTAGGATGTAAAATTTAAATTTTTCTTGTTTCTTGATTTATGTTTATTCTAACGTATTATTTGAAATAAACTTACGTTTCTATGAATATTGATTTTTTTAGGCCCACCAAAAGTTGAACCTAGTTAGTTTGGACCAAGTTAATCTTTGAGTTTGACACACTTGTCATAGAGGGTTTTCTATTAGAACCATTGGGGCCAATTTTTTTTTCTTCAAAAAAGGGACTTTTTACTTAATACAAAAGTTAAATAATACGTAAATTTAAACTGACCTTTGGAAATTCAAAGCTGTATTTAACTTTTAAAAGCTCTTATAGTTATAACAATCCCTGTGGTAAATTTTGTAGCATTCATGACTTCCAAGAAATATTCATTGACATATTATCTAAATTATCACTTTAATAACTAAAATGTAGTCTTCAACTGAAATGCCTATGGTTTGCAGCACTATAATGTTTACATGCCTTTACAATGAACAATGGAACAATTAAAACGTTACATTTTTTTAAAAAGACTCTTTAACCTACTTCTGTTACATAAATTTATTTAACAGATATGAAAAATCTTCTGGGAAAAATGAACAAGGCATTTGGCAAATTCACCATCAGCTTTCGCAAACGTATTTTTATTTTTTAAAGTGTTTCTATTAAGTTTCTGAAACATGGAAAAACCTCCATATCTCAAAAACTCTAGTAACATTGTTTTTGTTAATCTTTTTTTTCAAATAAATATATTTTAAAGTCTTATAAATCATCTTAAAATTTGTAATCTTTATAACCTTTTAGATGTTGTTTACTTCTACTGCATAATCTTTTAAAAACTCCCAAATGACGAATGAATTCAATATATGTGGAATTTTCAATAAAACATTATATTTAATAAATATTTATTACGAAGAAGACAAAATATAATTCGAATTACACATGAAGCACTTAACTGAAATAATATGATCTATGGTTACCTTCAAAATACAAGTGAAGGGCAATAAAATAGTTGTTTACTTGCAAGAAGGTATACCTTAATTATGATGAAAGGGTAAAAGATAATTTGTTTACTAGGAACCTCGCGTAATTTAGCACAATGGACGTGGGTGGTATTTGTATATACACATGCCATCACGTTATTTAATGCATTACTATGATAAAACGAAACTATTTTTTGTATAAAATAATAGATCAAAATACTTCTTAGACTTTATTGAAGTCATACAGCAATATATGCGCCACACACACACACAATTCTATTCTGCCGTTTATTTAAGAACAAAAACATAGTTTATTTAAATTCTTCTCTGTTAAATGATTTAAATAACTAAATAACACACAAAACTCATAGAATTAAATTCAGGAATGTGGTAAGAAGGAAAACTATAATTTTGTATCCTCCCGTATATAATCATACAATTTTATAAAAATAATTCAGTTCTTGTCACTTGTTTTTTTATACTCATCATATTGAATTTACTACGTATTTTGTACTAGTATTTAAAAGAAATTGCACAAAAGTAAAAATTTTTTTAATTACTATAAAACCAATTTGGTATTTGCAATAATATGTATTGTATGCTATTATTTGTATTCTTTTTCCAAACATACAAAATTAGTGATATAAATGCACAATACATGAGAGTTAGGTACGTAACTTTTTTTAAAAACTATTAATAACTTTTATCATCTAGAAGAAGCGCTAATTAAAAAAATTAACTATAAATAATTTATAGTACATACTTTTTCTAGTCCATATGTTGTCTTATGAACACACACACACACACACACAAAATATGTGCTATGGTATTGTGGTGGAGATTAGGAGAAAAACAATTTTAAAGAATTCAAAATTTAATGTTGCCACAATGGTGTTCAATTTTCGAAAAAACGGAAAAAAGACTTAATTTTGGTTAAATGATTTTAAAATAAAATAAAATTATTTTCCTACAAAATAATTTTATTAATAATTAATTTATCGTCTCGAATTAGATGAAAAATAAATCAAATGAAGATTATGTGGAACGTTTCATTGATCAGTAGATCAGCGTTTTTCTTCTAGAACTAAAGCTTAATCAGTATGATTATATAAGATTCACTCTTCGGGAAACTTTTGAAGGAAAAAAACCTTCCAGTACTAGAATTTTCTACAAACATAAATAAAGCTCTTTTCACAGAATCAACTCAAAATTTATTAACCCTATGCCAAAATGTCATTTTTCAGTCATACTTAAATCAACAGTTCGATAGAAATCAGAATCAAGGTGCTGGAGAAATGCCAAGACTAACCAATCATGATGATAGCTGTACACATGATGACTTGTTACGAAACCTGAAGCAGAAGAAAGACAAAAAAGAAACTATATTAATTTTTGAATATTCAAACTGCCCTGATAACATGGAAAATGTTCCCATTAATCTGCGAAGTGTTTGTGACACAGTTTTGAAACGTATCCATTATTTCACAAATTTGATTTGTTTGTTATTAAATATAGAGAAAAACTTTTTTGAATTCACTCCTAATAAATCAAACGTCTGGGAAAACTTTGAAATATTTTACATTTAAAAATCCTATAAAGATAGGAAGAGGTAAGAAGTCTACTGAATTATTAATTATTGATTCTAGTATTTCATGTTTTCTATTTTCTTTAAAGATTATGAATACATTTTGGTTGAAATTAAATAATATTGCCTAACAAGTTATGCGATATAGAAAAATTTGAAATCAAACGAAAAATTCTAATTTAAGTATATCTTCAGTCAGGGGTACACCATGGTTGAAAAGTGGTCACATTTGAATCTTTCATTCCCATTTAGTATAGGTAACTCTATAAAAAATGAGCAGTTGCATGTCTATAATAGGCTACACTGTGTGACTCCTCTACGCAAGGAACTAGAAATTCTTGTTTACTTATTCAAAAGGGAGTTTCAATTTTTTCCTCAAAACCTTCTCTAAAATCAGGCTGGAACGACTTGATTTAATATAATAGGATATATAACGCTTTATACGCAGTAAAGACAAAGGAGGATGTGGTTGCATTATTTGGGATTTACTCTTGGCTAACATATCTGCCCTCACATTTTTATACATCCCGCAATGTCTTGAGATCGACTGCAATTCAAAACAGGATTAGCAGTTGTTAACCCGCGGTCACTCGCGCCTGTTTTTGCTACCGTCGTTACTCGCGGGGTGTAGAGAACACCCCAAACTTTTAACACGTGTATTTAATTATGAAAATAAAATTAAGTCGTTATGATACATATTTATAAAGTACAAGATATTTTTTGTATTATACAAAAAAATTATTAAATTTATTGCATAGAAATAAGACTAACATTAATTTAAACTAAACATACACAATTTTCATTTTAAAACACATAATTTTATATTTTTTCATAAACCAGTATAAAACGTATATACCAGTAAAAAATATACTTTATAATTAATGAGATAATGATAGTAGAAAGTATAGAAAAATAATATTTTAATCATTTTCCAAACATTCAGTGCAGACTGCATACAAATGCTCAACTTCTCGCGGGAGTTCTCAGCCCCCAGATAAACTTTTGAAGGTCATTACATTCCAATCGTTCGAGAAAGAGGGATTGCATCAGGACTGATGGTTCAATGAACTAAAATGTGCAGCTACAGAAAAAATCGTTGTTCTGCGCATTCGTTTTAGACTCCTGGGAGAATTTTCTTGTTACTAGGGTGTGCAGACCACCCCGCGTGAGTGATCGTGGGTTAAGGTCGTAGTTTCCCTTTTGAAATCAACAAAAAAGATGATATTTGCTCTCTTGTCTAGTAAACATATACTCACAAATTATCAGTCCTTTGGCAAGAACAAGGACCACCTTTTGTACAGACATCAACTCCCTCTCCCCCTCCCTAATAATATTAGGAGTTAAGATTCAAGACTTAAACTGTGATTTAACTAGTCAACTTTCCCCTATTAGTGTACATGTCACTGAGAAAATAAAATGAAAACTTTATTTGCAAGACTGTGAATAGTTTATAAGTGTATACAAACTAAATACTCTAGCAATAACATAAATTTACGCAAAAAGAAGTAACAAAAAAGAAAAACTCAAGAGAATTTGAAAATTATAAATATATAAACAGCAAAAATGTTAAGCTATCCCGTCAGCGATAATCCTCCAAAACTGGCCAACACGGTAAAGCACACACAAAAAAATGGCCCATGAAAGAAAGGAAACACTATGGAGTGAAGAATCTCGTTGACGTAGGTCTGTGCAGTAAGAATGTCAAGGATGACAACTAAAAGCTCTTAACTGAAATAGCACCCCATTCATGGTTTTCGCACTTTTAGGCGTATCTCAGTCAGGCGACTATCCAATGGTTTTTTTTTATTTATAAGGTGAAATTGATTCAAAACACACACACACACACACACACACCTTTCATTATGTACTTTCTCATCAAATAAAACTAAGCACCGGAATTTTATTGTGTATGTGCCATTTGTGTAACTAAACAAACAAATATTCTTTTATTCTTTATCAAACAAATTTCTATTGTTTTCAACATTTTGCTAAAAAAATTCAGGTACCTATATTTGCACTTTTCAATTTAGGGTATTTAAAATTAATTAATATGAATAGACAAGAGCCTGAATGTTTTTTATTACTGTGTATCATATAGTATATAAACATATAAATATTCTTCCTAAAATTAACTTTCATCAGCATTCTCATACATTCTTAGCTTTAAATTTCTTTGACACGAATCTGCAATGCATGAGCCATTTATATTTATTATTTAACCGTAGTTATTTTAGTGATCCATCATAAATAAATATTTGTTTTCAAATTATTTTGTCTAACGCTTGAATCTCTTCTCTCTCTTTCTCTTTCATTTCAATTACATAGTTTTGAATAAAATTATTGGGTTTAGTCAATTTATATTTGTAGCTTAAGTGAAAATATGTAAGTATTTAGTGGATCATTAACTTAGAACGAGAAATATTCGTTTCGTATTTTTGATTTATTAGAGCTGAAACTAAAATTGCAATTTTTATTAAAAATAAACTTTCAATTATGCACTTAAAAGTGATTAAATGAATTGAAGTAATTCATAACCAAGAATTATAAGACCAATAAGGATAGAAATTGAAATAATTTTAAACAAGGGATTAAGGGTTAATACAGCACAAGCCTTGCCTAATGTAAAGCTAAAAATATCGGTACAGATATCGATCGAATAATTTATTAAAACACTCCTAGTGCATTATAATTACACCACTAACCTATTCTTCATTCGTATCATCCAGTTACGCTTGCTTTACGATCTTTTCCCACTCAAATTATAATGATTAAACGATTATACATTACAAAGCATATTAAATGTATTACTTCGCTTGTTTAAATATTGCAATTACTATAGCATTCCTCCTGAATAGCTATTCTGGATGACATTTTTACATTTCTTTTGCGCATTTCACGAAAGATATGCCAACTTCTGCTATAATTTTTTTTATCTCAGTTTTTATCTTAATTATGAGTGAAGAAAAAATATTTTAGTTTTTGTGTCTTATTCTTACCCTGCCTCAGAAAAAATGTTTTGTTTTCTTTTAAAAGAAATTTTTATTTTCTTTTAGATTTTTGAAACATTTCATGAAAAAAGGTCCTTCTTCACAGGCAGTACGTGCAAGATGTATGGCTATATTCGTATGCAGGTAAATTGTGTTTGAACGAAGTAAGAGTGAATAGTGAAAATGTTACAGAAATTGAGTTATCCAATTATTGAAATAGGGCTTGTGAGTACAGTGATGTTTTAATTGGCAATTTATTTGTCCTTCGTAGAAATTTCAGAAAAAGACCGAAGATATTATAACAAGTTATTACTAGAAGGCTTCCTTTTAAAACTAACCTGGGACTTTCTTTGATATTTTGCTACCTTATTATACAAAAAAAATATGAAATGTATACAAGATTAAGTATAAAACGAGAATTGAAAGTAATAAGAGGGGTTATAGTTACTGACTTAGTTAGGACCCAGGATATAATTTCCCTTATATACAGTCTAACTGCAGTCTAAAGAACCTGTACTTCGTAATTAATACCGGCCCATGTAGACATCTTTGACATTGAGCAGGTTGATAAACTTGCCAAGAAAGCCCGAAATCCCCCTCAACTTTTCAATAGCCCTACCTTTACCGATGCTGATACAATAGGTAGGTGTAAGCTCACCTCTTATCCAATTAAGAAATCCTTCATTCCAGAGCTTAATTGTGCGTAATTTCAACTACCACATCCAGACTATGTACAAGACACTTTAACGGGATGGAAATATCCTCTGATGGCCAAAGAAGTTACAATACTTGTCCTCACTGTTCTGACATTCGTCTTTTTACTAATATTTTAATTGTTCTATTATATTGGCTAAACTTTACAACATATACCTAAGCCTCTTGGACCAACAATTGCTTTATTCGTCAAAGATCTTTGACAATGCAAGAGTTGTTTTGGATGTTTTTGAAGCCATTTGATTTCTCAGCACTACTTAGACAAGACAACAACAATAGTTACTGATTGTGGAAAGGCTGAAAACAATTCGTGAGCTTATTACAACTAAATTAATATCCAAAGTTCTTATTAGAGGAAGGATTCTTGAGGTTTATTACATTCAAGATTTAAGGTAATCGTCATGAAAGGATTATTTATGAACAGTTCTTTAGCATTACCCTTTGCTTCTGAGAAATAAGTAATCTTATATTATAGATTACACGAGAAAGTTTCTTTACCTTATAAAATGAGTTATATGATTAATCAATGAGATAAATAAATAAGGATTAATTTATTCTTGTGGGATTTATTATGGCTATTACAACTACAAGTACGTTAAGTTTGATTTGAGATTTCTCAAGAATGGAGTTTATGGAGTTAAAATTAAAAATGTGACTGTAAGAAAACATCTTATTGTCCCTATTTTAACTTTATGCAGGATAATCTAGATAAGCACCAAACTCTGCACTGCCGGATTCCTCATTGGGAGTACATACAAAAGGCCCAAATAACGGTACCTTTTCTATCCATAAATTACGACGAAAATGCGAAAAAAAGTATGACGTCTCAACCGTATTGAAAACATCAAAAGCAATATTTTCAAATATTTATAAATACAGATGTAAAATAAGCCCACCATACGTATCGAAACAGGCTTGAGTGTGCCGTGAAATGCATCAGAGCACACGTGACAGCTGCGGGGTGACAGCAACATGCATACGAGCAACTGCGTCCGTTTGAGTAGGTCACTACGTCTCCATACACGAATTCTTTGAAATGGCATATGAAAAAAATACAACGGTGTAAGATCTAGTGATCATGGTGGCCATAGAATCAGGTCCCCATGTCCGATTAATTAGCCCTGGTGGGCCATATCCATCAAATCACGCACAAGAACCCAGAAATGTGCCGGAGCCCCATCGTGAACCATCACGCATCATCATTCGTTCATTATCATTTACCATATTTTTTCTTGTGAACTGTAGATCATACAGGTACAGTTCTCTGGGCATTTTTTATGAACTTCCAATGATGAATCTGGCTGAGCAGTGTTCGAGCGCTATTTTTGGGATGCCGTGCATATGAAAGGTATTTCTCTTTTCTGTTTTACTTCATCATGTCAACTAAGAATATATTCTTATAGAGACAGACTCTAACTGGTGTACACATACTTCTAACAGAAAAAAAATTACGAAAGTAGGACACTGACAAAAATAATTCTATTATAATGCTAAAAATAAAAAGAATTATAGTTCAGGGGTTCTTAAGTAATTATAATATATATAAATGAATTTTTTTCTCCCCTTTTTAAGATTTATTCCGTAAGCTTATTTTTTTCTTCCTTTTTTAAAAAAAATTTAATGTAACATTTCATTTATTGATATAATGCATGCAATTTTCAATATTTTTTTAAAACTTTTTAAAGTCATTCCTCAAAATAATTCTTTTATTCACTGAGTATCTTTTTCCTTCAAATACAGTACATTAGGGAACAATTTGTGCCAGTTGATTAGAAGAATAAAACGTTTTGCATTGATACAAAATTTTTAATGTTAGTAAAAATACAGGGTGTCTCATAAATAGCACCCAAATTCTGCACAGCCTAATTACTCATTAGGAGTACATAAAATATCCTCGAAGAATAGTACCTGTTCGATTCATACCTTACGAAAAAAATAACAAAAAATATGGTCTGACGTCACAGCCGTTGCAAGGGGAACTATATTCTCAATTAGGTTACTCGTGGATAGCATACCTGTACCAAATCTAATGTCTGAATGGCTCTTGGTCTTATTTGGAATTTCTTCGTGGTGTCTTAACCAATTTCCTCGATTACACACCCTTAGTGGCCATACACGGCCTTTAGTTCCAGCCTGATGGGTCTCCGGAGTGTTCCTATACGTGATTGGCTGGGAATGTCATACTCCGGAAATTAGATTGAACATGGTGTCTGGTTCTATGCTCACCAAGATCACCTGATCTCATACCATTGTATTTTTTTCCCTTGAGGCAATCTCAAGACATAAGTGTATTGAGGCGTATTGACAACATAAATCGTCTGCGTTGCTCGTCTTTATTTTGCTTGTACTTCTGTGGATAACGCGCTGCTGTGCCTTGTGCAATTAACCATTCCATGGCACGTTTCAGCGGTGGACACTTTGAACATCTGTCTTTTTAAATGTTAGAAAATACTGCAATTGATGTGTCTAATACGATGTTTTTTCCTTGCACCAGCTGTGACATCATACTTTGTTTTTCGTATTTTTCTCGTCAACTATGGATCTTACAAGTACAGCTCTTTGGTCATTTTTTATGCCCTCCGAACGAGAAATGGGGCTGCGCAGAGTTTGGTAGATATTTATTTGACACCCTGTATAGGTAATTAATATTCTTAAGCAAATCAAATACATAAATCTGAGTCATGAAGGATTTTTATAAAAGTAATGAATATGGTTTAACACACACACATGGAACTTGTTATTAACTTTAAAGAACAATATTCATTTGTTGTATGTTCACACATATCTCATAAGAAAAGTACAAATCATTCATTAGAACTAAGATAGTAAGCAACTTCTTGTCAATAATTGACTCCTTATTTGTAAAAACGTATTAGTGAATTTTATACAGATTTCACACACACACACACACTACTATACATGCGACACAAAGATCTGGAATAAAACTACGTGATGTTCTTTTTTTATATTTACTCCCTAAACGCTTACTGACATGAAAAACGCATCATGCAGAGTTTTTCCCCCCCAAGGAATGACATATTCCTTTAAATACTGCTTATTTTTAATAATCTTAATATATTAAAAAAAAATGTGCGGAATTTTTAGTTGATTGGCTCTTTTTTTAATAGACAACTTTTTAACGAAACTCGTGTAAATTTACTGTATTCTGTATAAACAGTTGAATTACCCTGAGAGATTGACAAGCTTTAAAGTTATCCTTGTTCGGGATGACATGCAGCTTTTAATCCAGAATCCACTAAAGACTCTTTTTACGTATCATTTACAATCGAAGGGAAAAAAAGTCTTAAAAAATTTGTAGTTAGTGAATAGATTCACCACATCACCATTTGTTCTTTTCCAATAGATCTCGTATTATTTTGGTACGACTTTAATATAAACCCAAAGCTAACATATTTATTATTTCATTCAGTTAGTGATATTAACTCAAATAAATTAATGTGTAATGTTTTTTGCTTTAGATTTCGCTTTACAAATTTTATTGTCAAGAAAAATACTAGAGTTTTAAATAATATTGATCTAGAGATTCAGAGAAGTTGTTTATTTTAAAAAGAACCATTCAGATGTACATATATCTGAAAGCGCAACGTCATATATTTATTACATTTAATGACAGAGAGAAAACATAAATTGTTTCTTTGGGTACTACATTGTATGTTAAAATATTAAATGTGTGCGTCCTAACTTCAGAAAAGACGTCATAGAAACAAGAATAAGCTTATACATGTATCATTCAGAAAATGTTTCAAAATAGTCTTTTATAAATTAAGTGATTTCAACTAGCTTATGGTGTGTGTTTTTGTAGTTGTTGTTGAATTGTTTGTAAAAAAGGTCATGATGTACATTAACTGTACGTTATGCACAGTATCTACATTACTGAACATTATGGCAAAAGAGGACATGACGTGTGTATTATATATATTTATATAAAAATAATTATGATGATCATATTCGAAAGTATAATTAAACAAAGAAGGATATTATTTAAAAAATAAAACTAGATTTCACTTATAAGATATCCTTAAAAATCATATTAACGTAAAACTGATTAAAGTAACAATTTATTTTCTCAAAATCAGCCTTTTCTATTACTTTTTAGAGGCCTTCACAATTATTCCTCTAAATATCTTCAAATGAATTCGGAATTCAATTAATTTGATAAGTGTCACTAGAGATTATGAATATGAAATCAAATGAGGATATTTTTGTTCATTAAAAAAAAACCTCAAAATAAAAATAAATGGGAATATGTTGATTTAAGTAAGAATATAATTATGAAAAAATATGGATATATTGATTCTAAAAAGGCATTACTTTTCAGTTTCAACATATTCAAGATTTATTATTATTATTTTTTATTTTTATTTATTTATTTATTTTTGATGTAGTGTTTATCCAAGTTAAGTGATGGCATGAAATCTTAAGAGATTTATACATCATTGGTTGATAAATCAATCAAATGAATTTAGTACAGCATTTCAAACTATTCTTTAACAACCAGTCTACGAATTATTCATAATTTCACAAATATATGCACTCACGTGTATATATATATATATATATATAAGCCTTTAAAACGTTTCTGTAAAACATTTATATAATTTTTAAAAATATATTCAAGGTAACTTTTCTCTTTTTGGTTATATATTCAAATATTCTCAAAGCGAGAAAATATAATTTGAAGTTCCAAGAACATCCTATTCGGAGGCTTTACATATTTTACCTTTTGATCATTCAAAAAGTTTAGTATATTTTTAGCCAAAGCCTTTCTTTCTTTCTTTCTTTTTTTTTTTTTTTTTTGCTTTCTCTCTGTGTAAAGGTGTCATACTTTTCTAGAATTATATATGCAGAAGCCCATTACCTGATGTTTTAATTTAGGTCAAGAGCTCACTAGTTTTTTAATACAAACTACAAATTCATCACATGCGAGACGTTTCTGAACGTGAAATATCATCGATATACGAGTAATTTTAGGCACGTCGTAGTACACATTTATTTGATATTTCTTCTCTTACTTTTGGTTTAGTTTTATTTATATTTAGAGATATATGTATTTGAAAGTGCAATTAATTGTTTCAGTTTTTAGTTATTATATAAGTAATAAATATATGTAATAAAGGCCAGGAAAATATAATTTAATTTTATCTTTTGCAAAACAATACAATTATTTATGCCTTCTTTTTTAAAGTAGCATTTTCATAAGTCAATCTTTCCTTTTTGAGTGAGAATTTTCATGAGATTCCATTTTAGTGACGGTTTTTCCCACTGAGTTTTTTTTCTTGAATGATAATGTTCATTGAACTGATTCCCTTCGATGATACATTTCCTGACACATCAAATATTGAAGCAGTATTATGTCAAAAAAAAAGTCAAGCTATTGATCGTATGAAGTTTGACATTTGGTTTCTCACCAATTGATTTTCTGTGTCAACTTTCAATTTTACTTGAAAATTTAAATAATTTTTCAATCTTTTATTTTTTAACAATTATAAATGGTAGAAAAATCTGACGCTTTTTTTCTAAGACAATAAAGGCAAGTTAATAATGAAAATTGGAACATAACATATATTTAGAGAGCCAAATGGTCAAAGTAAAAAGAATTTGTGTTTATGGTAAGGAAAGAGAAATTTTCGTGATTATACAATAATATTTTGAACATATAAATTTTATTAGAAATAATATATTTTAAAATGTGTAAAGAATTTGCTAGAAATCAATGAATTAGTCAGTAAATTAATTTACAGTAAAAGTTTCATAAAATTTACAGCTAAAACTTTGTAAGAAAATGGGAAAGCAAATGCAAATAAATTAAAGTTTTAAAAGTTAGATTGATTAATAAAAGTAATACTGATTTTTTTTTTAGAAAACAAATTTCCAAATATTGTTTCAATATATCTCAATAAACTACTGCCTTAATGACATAATATTATTAAAGTATCAAAAATTTTAATTTACCCGATATATATGACTAACGTTGTAAATATATGTTTTAAATATGGTGTTTTAAGAAACTCCTAATTAAATTGTAAATAATGATATTCCTTAATGAAATTCTTTTTCCTTTTTATTTATGGAAAAGTTTAGTAACTCGCGTTTTTTGAAATTTTTTTCTGAAGTTATTTTCCATTACTGATTTTATTACGTTATGCAGTGGTCTTCAAACTGTTTCAACTCCCGGAACCCCTAGAACGAGAAGGTGTTTTAGTGGAACTCCTAGAACTAGAAATAATTTTCGTGGAACCCAGTTACACACACACACTCAGAAGATTATATTTTAACCCTCTAAGCGGTCTGCACTTAAAGTCTTGCCATTCTGGAGATGCTTCAAAAAAGCACCGCACATATTTTTTTGCTTTCAGGTGGGGTTCTCAAAAGCGGTTGAGCCGTATTTTTAAGAATGCGGCTCGGACGCTTTTGGGAATCTTGCTTGAAGGCAGAAAAAGCATCTCTGGAATGGCGGAATTTTACGTGCTGACCGCTTGGAGGGTTAAAATAATATTTAAAGAGTATACCGACATGTTATAGGTATTTTACGTAAGAGGAATTAAAAAAAGTATTGCATTTATTATTTAAAAAATATAATCTACTTTTAATATAATTTACTCATTAATAATATTAATCTATGATCCAAAGGCCACTCTTACCCAAGCATTATGTTTAGTAACTAACAACCTACAAAGTCTAGGTCTATTGAGATTAATTGCAATCGCATTACAAATTCTGAGTTTAATTTGTTTCTATACTTTGTTTTTGTAGCCACTCACATTGAGAAATGATTCTCACTTATAAACATTTATCTGAATTGCATTAAAATGTTTATTCCTGTGTGCTGTTATACTGTGTATTTTACGTGAGGGAGAGAGAGAGAATTTTCAGCGTAAAATTTAGGAGTTGTTCTTGCTTAAATTTAGATTTTTAACATAATATCTGTTGTTATGTTGATAAGTTTTGTTCCCTCTCCTTTAATGTAAGTTTTTTCACAAATGAAAAAAAAAATGCATTTTTTATCAAAAACTATTTATTTTTGCAATTAATTAAAAAAATATCTTGTAGAACCCGAGATAGTAAACAATAAAGTATTTACAATCTAATAGGTAGTACATATAAAGATAAAACGTTTTGATATTCTTTTATTATAATTTTAAAAAGTTTTGCAAAATAAAGTTTTATTATGTATAAATAAAACGTTCAGTTTTTTAGTGATAGGGAGGAGCTTTAAATTTCTGTGGTTATTTTAACTTCATAGAGAATATGAATCTATTTCACATACACGTTTATAATTTTTTTTCGATTTTTGTATTGTAACTCTTGGCTATCTTGGCTCAGGTATACCTTGTGGAACCCCTGGATTTCGTGGAATACAGTTTGAAGGCCACTGACGTAATGCGTACTTTTGTTATATTTTTCTCATTACTATTATTATTATTATTTTTGTGCAGAGATTATTTTTTCTTAAGCAATGCTTGAACGCTGAAAAAATAAAAGGAATTACGAGACTATTTTCCTTATTTCAACTATTTTTAAATATATCAATGATTATATCTTTATCGTAATCATAATTGTGTAATTAAAATTTTTTTTAATTACATAGTAAATTATATCATTTTGTTTTTACTCTAAAATAATTTATTTTAAGCCAAATGAAAAAAAAATTAGATCTGTGTAATGAAAAAATAGACACATATCGTTACTTATCAATATTAATTGATTAGCTTTCTTAGAATATACACAACTCAAAACAATAAAAGTGTATTGAGAGTTCGATATGAAAAATACCAAATGATTGATTACCTTCTTAAAAAGCAAGAAATAAAAAAAAATTAAAAAATTTTCCTATTTACACATTCCTTAATTAAAAAATAGTAAAGGAGGCTAAAGGGGCTCCTTTTGCTTACAAGTTAATCTCATAATTTAGACATTTAATTAGGAATTTTTTTTTTTAAATATTAGCTGAACGAATTACAGTCTCATTTAGTGTATTTGTTGTTATTACTTATGCCACCTGATCAAGGACCGCTAAATTCATCACAGTAAGGGGTTAAATTTTTACTTCTGTCGTTAACCGGAGCTTTGAGAGCACCATACAGGTGACAGTAGGGCACGATTTTACTCTGTTTTGTCCTAATTTTATTGGAGAACATTCTGAGGGTTGTCAGGGGCCTCCCTCCTCTTTTCCCGTTCCACCAATCTCACAGGAGGACTTGCGGCTCGAAGGCTATTTAGAGTACCCCCTTGCCGCAAAAGCACTACACATTTTCAAACATCCATGCCTTCTCCGGGATTCCAACCCAAGTCGTACAGCACAGCAATCAGCATCACTAACTACTATACCGGATGAGTAGCTTTAGTATATTTGAATACTCTAATTTCATTGCATACTTGTATTAATATCTGAAGTATTTTATCTCATCAACATTAACTTATGTCAACAAACATGCATTTAATATCAGGGTAAGCACACACACACACAGCAATTATCTGAATGTATTGGTTTTTTGATAGCTTTCCTATACTTAATGATACATTATAAAAATTTTTGTTGTTTTAAAAATAAAGGATAAAAATTTTGTATGTTTGATTGATCTTATGTTTCACACGAAAAATTGAATGGTATCTACAAGCATTCACGTGGTGCTGTGGGAACGTTTGGTGTGGGTGATAATAGATCGTACTCTGTTCATAAGGCAGGGCATTACTTTTAATAAAAAAAATTTAGATCAAATTACCAGCTCCACACACCTACAAACTCTATAAAAAGTTTTAATAAACCTAAGTCATAAGCTAACGGTTCACTAGCTTCTTTGATACGTATTTATGACTTATTTTACAGAGTCTCTCTCAAATAAAACTTCTAATTATCTTAAAAATATACAATGCAAATTGACGTTTTCAAAAATATTAGGGTAATCGATAAATGTCCCATTACTTCTCAAAAACAATTTATTCTATCTTTGATTACTTTTTTCACAAAAAAGATTTTTTAAATACCCTAGTTGCTCAAGATTGTAAAATTCGTAACAGACGTGACATAAAAACCCAATTTCTGATTGTAAGTCTGAAGGTTCTTTTCTGATGAACTACTAAAGAAAAAATATTTTTATTTATTGAATATATATGATTCTGGAATTTTACATGAGTACCTTTTTGTCACACATACTTTTACTGAATACTGAAATAGGGTTAGCAGCAAAATTTCATTAACATTGATGTTAGAATGACCTAGAATTGAAATTAATTTTTTTCCTTCTGAATGCGATTGATATACTTGTTTTGTTCCCTAGAAACCATAATAAGAGAGGTATTTTAACTAAATTTAAAATTTAAATTTTTCACAGGCTGATTTATGAAATTATTCACACTTTTTTACTTTGAGTACCCCCAATTTGCTTAAAAATTGCAATTTAGAATTTACTATATATTCAGTAATAATTTTCCTTCCTTTTTGTGATATTCGTGAAATTTAGGGTTATGAAACTGTTAAATGAATAAACTGGGGAAATCATTTAAACATATATTCCTTAAATATATTGGTAGAGTAAAATTCATGACCTATTGGGCTACAGTGGCCATTTAAAACGCGAAGCTTTTCATTTACAAATTTTCATTCCTTAGAATTTTATTTATGTATATAATATACATTTTACATTTCGTAGAAAAGTAATGCCCTGTTTATATTATTTTCTTCACCAAAGTAGCTTTAAGTAAAAATACTAAATAATTTACATTGAAAAAAAATATATTACTTAAACTTGTGTTTATGCAATTAGTGTAAGTAAATTAATTCAATTTTAAAATTTTCAATTCAGAAAATGTATGTATTTAAATGAGAAAGCATTCATCAAAACATTAAGTACAACACGATTCCCTATGGAATAAGCTAGTGGCAAATTAATTTCGAGCTTTCTAATTTAAAAACCCAGAATGAATTATTTCTGAATATAATTTCTAAATAATGATCGCATCAGTTGGGAACACAGCAGTTTATGCATCTGTATCCATTTAACATCAATTCAATACATATTTAATACAAATTTCTTTTTGTTATAAACATGCTTAGAAAGCAAAACTTGTATAACTAAACGGAAGAAAAAGCTATTTAAAGTGTTCCGCGTTAGCTGACGAAAAAATACGCCTTCGGTGTCACCGAAATAACTATAGTCACAATCACTGCGTACGTGACGAACCATGACGTCACAGTGAGCTGAAGAATCATTGGTAAAGTGATGTCTGCTTGTTTGAAACATTAGTTTCCATAGAAACCATCGACTTCAAAGATACAAATGTGAGACGGGAGGGGCACCACCTTTTCAATTTCGAGGATCCGCCCTAGACCTTGAAATAACAGGCCCCTCTTTTACACTTATTTTTTGCCTCCCCCACACTTTTCCGATTTGAATTACTGGGCAGTGGTGAATATCCGGTCTCTCTAGGGAAGTAAAAAGATAAAACGTTATATTGCGAAAATTGGGTCGGAAAAAAAAAGTTTATTCAGATCACTGAGAGAATGCGAGAAGTTCAGAACAAGTAAAAATGTGGATTTTTTCAAAACTCTGTTCTGGTTAAAAATATGTTTTAAACATTTATCGCGTACAATTTTCTGATTTTCTAAGTCTAATCAGAGGAGAATGAAGAAAACACTCTTTCTCCCTATATACTATATATATGTCGCAGGGAAATGACGAAATTAGAAATTTCATCAAATCCTTAAAGGATATGATCAATTGACGGGAGATGATAAAATAACGCCTCTTCAAGGTCATTTTTCTGATGAAAGTAAGTGATTTTATCAAATCCCTGAACTGTTTCAGTGAAATGAACTAGTCAGAGGATTTGTGCATTGGAAAAATGCTGTCCAGGGGGGGCTAGGGTAGTCGAGTTCTTGTACTTCCTAAGCATACAGGTAGTACTATCGATTCCTTAAATATCTACCCCATATCCTTAAAAAAATAGCACCATAGGATTAGCATACGGATTAATATTTTAGTGTGTAAGCAACCGAGAGCAAAGATGTTACACATCAAAAAGTACCAGCCTAATTTTCTAATTATTTGTTAATTATTTTCGAATTTTAATTTGTATTTCATTAACTAGTGTTGTATTACTTACTTCTCTACGTTTAATAATGCACCATATTTGTTAAATAAACATTTTTAAACTACTGATAATATTATTTAATCATTACACTGAAACAGATCAGGGACTTGTTTAAATTTTTTACTTTTATCAGGGAAATGACCTTGTAGAGACGATATTTTAACTTCTCCCGTCAATTGATCATCTCCTTTTGGGATTTGATGAAATTCCTAATTTCATTCCAATTTACCGAACCCCTATTTACTGAATTTCACGATTTTACGAATTTTTTTCTCCTGACAAAAATGAAATGAATGATAAAAATGAAGGCAAACCCCCCTCTATTTAAGGAACAATAAACCTCATCTCAAAATTAACCCCCAATCTTTACAAATGATATATTTCTTTTAGCAGAACAGAAAAAGGATTTTCTTGTAAGTAACAAGTTTCGACTGAGAAGAGTGAAGCCCATTATTAGACTTTACAGGTGCAGATGAATCATGAAAGCAGTTAATCGCGTGGATTTTGAAAAAGTTGAGACGTTCTTTTCTGAGACTCTTATTCAAACTGTTACATTTTCTATTGCTTTACATTGTTTGGAAACTGTGAAAACATACTTCACGCAGCAGGATGTCTTTTTTCTCTGCAAAAAGTCTAAAAAGAAGTCTTTCGAGTCGGGAATCAAAAACATTGTCTAACATCTATTAGTTAGTATTTTAAAATTTCTAATTCGCTAAAAGCATTTTTAGCTGCTCAGTAAAAAAACAAAAATGTAATTTCTTACTATGTATATGTTTGTGTAGCTGCTTGTTGTATGTTATAAAGTTCAGTGAAAAAAAAATTTGTAATTTTTTGGACTCCGATATTATGAATGTCACTAAAAAGCCTTCAATGCTCATCCAATTGGCACACGAAAAAAGGGTGGGCCAAATCTTAGATGGATTGATGGCCTAGAAAAATATCTCCTAGTTTGGAGAACTAGGTACTGGAGAACACTAGCAGGAAGAAGGCTGTCCTGGAAAAGGCTCCTTGAGAAGGCCAAGGCCCACTCTGGGCTGTCGGGCCACTGAGGAAGGAAGGCTATTATGAATAACCTCGAATCAACGAATAAAATGTTAGGTTGCGATGAATTCGTTAAATCGGGCTCCTACTGTACATTATATGAAAGATATCGCTGAAAAGTATTCATTTTGATAAAATGTTAAAAAGAAGTCACGGCATTTCAAAATAAAAATTCTTGATAATGATGACATCGTTTTTTTTTTTTTTTTTTTTTTCATTCTAGTATCAAGAGAGTTACTTTGAGTGTGCGTTGCTCTCAAATAGTCTAAATACAAGAGAAGAAATTGTTCAAATTCTAGATTTTTATGTGCAGGAAAGCACACGGAAAAACGTTATATAAAAATACAATCCCGCGTTCAAGTGAAGGGAAATTAAACTTAATAATAATGCATTTTTTGTATTTCCAATGACCAGGGTTACAAAAGACCACTACACCACAAGGGGGTAGGAAAAAAAGCGAAAACAGACAAAACAAACTAAGTAGGAAATAACGACGAGTCGAGAAAAGTCTATGAACCTAGTAAGTCCCTAGCTTGCCAATAAAAATCGCACAAAGAGGAGCCCTTTAGTGCTGGGCAGGCCCGAATGCGGTCAGCATCCATGTACTCCCAAATATCACAGAGCGTGCAGAAAGGGGCCTGTGCAACATGAATTCGACGAAGATGTTTGAGGAGACAGTCCTGTCCAGTAGCCAGACAGAACTCGGCAACTGCTTTATGTCTTGCCACATGAGGAAATCTTTTCCATCAGATCATATAGGAATTTCTCCGCGTGCATTGAATTGAAGTGAGATCATTCATCTTTTTCTTAATAATACACTTGGCACTGGTAAAAGCGCCAGCTTTCCTTGTGGTATGTTGAATGGAAGCTCTCTTCTTTGCTAGGTGGTCCGCAAACTCAATACGAGTTACACAGTAATGTCCAGGGATCCACTGCAAGACGATGAAATTACATCATTGTTTAGGGAATATTTGAAATCGGTTAGAGCAGCGATACTCAACCTGCGGCCAACAGAGCCTTTTTAAGTGGCCCTGTCATGGCCTATTGCTCATAGAAATTTACTTATTTAGGAACATTGTATTAAAAATTTGGTGGTGAATGCTTTGTTAAGAAATCAAATGTATCAATTTTGCATTTTGTTGTCGGTGTGGTACGGGTACGAATTGAAATTCTTTTTCTATTTGTAACGGTTACGGTTTGTGATAATAGACAACAGTGGAGTAGCGACAATTTTATCGGAGGAACTAATTTTTAACTATCTTTCATATCTGGCAAGCGAAAAATATACGAAGAAAATATATCGTTTCAAGACGATTGGGAGGTTGATTCTTTTGTAGTGAAAAACAAACATGGATCAGTAATTGTTTGATTTGTCACGAAAGTGCTGTATTTAAAAAATACCAATAAAAAGGAATCATTCAATGACACTTTTCCTCGAAGATCTCTTTCAAGAGGTGATAAATAGCCTTTCTTGAATAATCTTTGGAACAGCAACAAAGTGTTTTGTTAGTGGTAATATCACAGCAGTAACAATGACATCCTATAAAGTTTGTTATATTCTTGGTAATCGTTTGAAACCAATTACTCATGCAGATATTGTGAAGCAGTGTTTGTTAAATGCTTCTAATTTAGTGTTAGTGACAAAAATAAAAAAAATATGAGAAATAATAACTAAAAAAGCAAAACAGGAGTTACAATATTTTGATCAATTTCGACTTTTTAAATTTCCAATGTTATCTTGGTCTTAAAGTATCCCTCCCCTCCCCCATTTAACCTCATGTTGAGGACCACGTGAAATAACTAACATATGTATGCGGCCCGCGTGAAATAGCTGACATATATATGCGGCCCAGCAGAAGAAAAAGTTGAGTACCTCTGGGTTAGAGTAAGGAACGTATGATCAATTGAGATATTACATTGCTGGGAATCGCCAATAAATCTATCAAACTTTCAAGATCTAATCTCTTTAATGATGAATCACTAACAAATTTATCAAAATAATTTTATTTTAATCTTTTGGAAAAAGATAAAAGTGACGCGTTTCGAAATAGGGTATTTAAATGTATGAATTAGATGATACAAATAAAAAAGATTTGAATTTTGTGTAAATATTGATTTAAGTTATATATTACACAGATATATTATATAAGAACTATTTATATATATAATCATAACTGACACTCTATAGTGGTGATTCAAAAATTAAATCATTTTACTAGTAATAAGAGTGATTAAACAAGAGTAAATACTGCATCACTTTGTTATAATATTTTTAAGCTTACTTATAAGCTCTTATATGCTTTTTATCATATGTGTTAAGCAAATGCCTATGAGTAATAATTATTCTCTAATTTTTTTTCTACTGTTTTATATGAGTGAGGAAAAAGGTGAAAATAATCAACGGTAAAAAATAAATATTGTGTTTATTTATCGTACCATAGCTAAAAAAATAAGTTAATAAAGTTATCTTTAACTACAAGTAATTTTAATCCAATTATCTCTAAACTGAATGAAGAGATGGCGAGCAAACTATTTGGGCACACATTTGAAACGTTTATTCAGTTTTCAATGTTAGAGAATTAATTTCCAACCAATTGAAGTTTTCCTCGATGCTCTATTTCGAAGGAAACGGGTCTTTGGAGTATTATTGATTAATTATTTTAGGTAAATACCCCCAAGGAATACTTCAGAGATTTCAGTTCACAAGTTATCAAAATCAGTGATACATTCGACGAGTTCTGCTTGCAAGTCTTGGGGCTAGTAAACATCTCTGAAATTGCAGGCATTCAAGATGGACATCCGTCAACACTTTCCTGAACACTTTAACACATCTCTATCTAATTATATGTACATTTTAATTGAGTTCTTAGCAGAGGCGGAATTAAATTTCAAATATGAGTTTGAAGTTTGGTTATGCCAAGATACACTAATGCCGAAGAGCAAATAACTTACAAACAAAGTTAAGCGTTGCGTTTGATGTTGATTTACAATTTGGAAATGTACAAACTTTCGACAGAAATAGTTCCCTTCTTACTGCAGTCACTTAAAATATCGTTAACATCTTGCGTACCATAAACTATAGATACAAGTCCAAAGTATATCTACATTCTTTAAAATATTCGACACTTAGTTTATAGCATTACGTTTGTGTTTGAATTATAGATGATACAAATGGTATAGCTAAAAAATGCATATAAACACAATGAAGTATAATTAGATTAAAACCGAATTAGTTCTTAATATATTCTCAACAAATATAATTAAATTTGCAATTCATAATCCTTTTAATTTTTCAAGAGGATATTGCAAGTTATACTAAAATCTTTTCCCCAAATTGGGAGTTTTTAACTTATTATACTATTTTAAATACTTTTGTTGTTACATATGCCCCTTGATTGACAGTAACTTTAGATCAAGGCCCGCGAAATTCATCGCGGCAAAGGGCTACATTTACGCCTGTCATTAGCCGTAGCTTTGAGCACTATGCAGGTAATACTGAGATTTTGTAATCTGTGGTGTTCCTTCGTACTTTTATTTGTATAACCCTTTAATCTTTAGTTTCAACAAATACATCAACATCATCACGCAAAACTACATCTTCAGAATTCCTCTTCACTTGAATCATTAGAAATACATCCTTAATACAAATTTTCTCCGTTTCCTTCCGAGTTGAATATTCTAAATGAGAATACAGCAATGATAAAATGAGTTTCTTAAAATATGTTTGTGAATTAAAACTTAGATTTAAGATAAATTTTTTAGTTTATGGCCAGTTATAAATAAACCAAATATCAAATCAACCTCAAATTACCACGAAATATAACTAAATAAAAACTTATTTCTATAAAAATTTTATGTATTTCTAAATTATTTTTTGAATTGTTGGTTTGAATATAAACATCATAATGTATATACTATATTCTTGCTCAGTAGCGCACACAGGAATTTTTCAAAGGGGGGGGGGCCCGGGGTTGAAAGTTCTAGTATCATGATATTTTTGATTTTGTCGATTTTCAAGAACAAAGCACAGTAAAAAACTAATTATTGAATAAATAATTAGCATTAATTAATAAAATTAATAATTAATAACATATATTTAATTAAATTTTACGTATTATATACTTAAAATTATAACCAATCGGAAAAAAATCAAGGGCTTTGGGGGGAGGGGTCCGATCCCCAGGACCCCCCTTGTGTGCGCCACTGTTCTTGCTTAAAATGAAGTGTGCAACTATAAATCAGCAAAATGAGCACAGCATCGTCATAAAAAATAACATTATACGCAATATTTCAGTTTGAATATCATTTGCATCTTGAACCGAATAGCAACCGGAAGTTCACAAACGTGCATCTCAGAAGTTACATCTAATTTGAACACTACAATTGTTAAAAGTGTGACTATTATACGAATTATCAATTCTTAGAAATCATCTACATCAAACGAAAAAACTATATGACGTTCAAAAAATTTTGATTAAATATTAGAAAAATAGCTTACTTTTTCGGTTTCTTGTCGAGTCGGTCTTTGCTACTTTGTGTGTTGAAAATATATTACCAGGAAAAAAAAATAGAAATATAAACAAACGGTAGGGAAATTGAAAAGTATGGACGTGCGCGTAAGATAACCTTCGGTCTCAATTGATTGCTTTCATCCGTTAAAATAAGATACGAAGTTATAACCGCGGGTACAAATATGCGTACCTTGCGTCTGAAGAAGACAGCTCTCAGACACAATTATCAGTGTCTAAGATACACGTATGTAAAAGATTATTCAGAAGCGCAACCGAGCTAATCAGTTATTATGGTCAAGGCTGGTTTATTAATCGCTAGTCAAAACAATACTGACAAACTTTCGGCGAGCATCTCTCTATTTATAGGCCTCGCGGATCATTCGAGAAAAAACCACTTGCGTCATAGGTCTTGAAATTATTGTATTTCTCCACTTATTTCTAGAAGGATCCATAGGATCCCAAATTCGCCAAAAATGGTTG
Organism: Trichonephila inaurata madagascariensis; assembly: GCA_019973955.1. Lineage (NCBI taxonomy): Eukaryota > Metazoa > Arthropoda > Arachnida > Araneae > Nephilidae > Trichonephila > Trichonephila inaurata. The sequence continues at coordinate 26,047 of BMAV01027183.1, read as the reverse complement.
CCAACTTGGCCCTATCGCGCCAAGATTTCACCAAGTTCCCATTGAATCGCCATTTTAATGTAAGGGGCGGCATTGCATACGAATATTACAATTTTAACATAAAATTAATATAACATAGAGTAGTATAAATGCATTACATATCCAAATACAAATTATTTAGACTATTTTATACAAAATTCGTAACAATATCTTTAGTTGGAATGTTAGCTATGATTTGATCGTAAAATCATCCATCTGCTGGAACTGCCTCCACTGATAGCGGCCTAGCATTCTTTGCAATTATACGTGTCCTCTGAGACAAGAAAAAAAAATTATAGAATGATTTCCACGTCAGAAATACTGTCATGGATACAGAGCCTTTTGGTGGTTCTCATTTGTATTTCTCGGAAAAGAGGTGTACCTATTCTAAAATTCATATACAATTTTCTAGCTTGTTGTGTCTTTTCAATATCACATAGCATTTAATAATAAAATGACATAATTTAATTAAAAGTGAAAATCTCACATATGCAGAAAAAAAAGTTTTAAATATAATTGGATAGAAATTAAAACGGAGTAAATCCTGATAAATAAATTTTTACAAAACTAAAACTGAACAACAAAGCTGAAAAAAAAATTGTTAATACTCAATATATTTTTCCTATAAGGCAAACCGTATAAAATGTTTAAGAAACTGCAGAATTATATATCTATATATAATACTTTTATATTCATATTAAAACTTAAATTTTCATAAATCGCTTAATTTGTCTTAAAAGTAAAGATAAATATCCATATTAATTTGGTGAAATTAAAAATAAAGTTGTAATTTAAACGAAAAAATAGAATATATAGATAATTCAAGCAATAAATCCCTTAAAATTTAATTTTAGTTTAAGCATACAGAATGTTCTTGTTACGTGAGCAGTATATATTATTTCTAAATTTTTCAAATGGAAAATATTTTTGTAGAGTTCGTTATTTTTTACAGTATTTTTAACATACTACTAATGTTTAGAAGTTTACTGTTAATATAAAAGCATTAAAATTTGAATTTCTTTTCATGCAGATACAGATATTTTCCTGAAGTGTGTGGATAATATAATTCAGTATATATATTCTTAGTCAATAATATAATTCAGCAATATAGTTAGTGAATTCTTATAGAAGTATCATTGTTTGTGTGTATCAAATTGAGACCAATGATGTAATACATGTGTAAATCTTACTTTAATTGACAGCAGTTATGTAGTTGAAATGATGATGTTAAGCACCACGATGCACGAGCAGTATTTAAATTGGCGCTTTGCCTAAATCATCTTGTGGGTTTTCATGTTTTGGGAGAATTTCAGATATTGGTTCACAGATTGATCACGCAACGTTGTATGAAGGTGCAAATCACCATCTTGCTTAAGACATTTGCGCTCGCTTGCACCACTGAAGAACTCCATTAGTCATTTTCGTGATGTAATTTTCGATGTCTTTTTCTTTTATTGTTCTTGTTATTAGCTGTAATTTAAGGCTGTGGTGTTATTTAGTTCAAAGAAATCCAATTATACTTTTTACTGTGGTTTGAGAATATAAAACTTTTTTTTTTCTTTGCTTGGTATTTTAAACTAAATACTATTGTTATGTCACATTAGATGTTAGATAATATTGATATATTTAATATGCTATATACATATTTAATTTAATATATGTACCTAAAGGAGGATACTAATAATTCTTTTTTTGTCAAATAAAAGTTGGTCTAATTGAAAAGGTGAGTTATGTAGGTCATTAGCTTAAATTACGTTTAATGACTATAATTAATAAAATAGTTCAAACTCTATGAGTTTTCTAAATGCTGTCAGCAGAAATTTACCGTTGATTATTTTTTATTTATGAAATGCTTTACACAAAGATGTGTATGTAACATTGCAAATCACTCTTTTGTATTCAGAAGTAAGAAACGAGAATTAAGTTAGAATGCCTGAGGAAAAAGTTTCCGAAGGTTTGTAACATGTGCTTTGATAAAGACTGAAATAGTGCAAAATATATGTACAAAATCATAATTACACATATTTTGAATATATTTCTAAATTCATAATACAACAATCTTCTAATAAAAATTTTTTAGTTTTGAAATATTTGGGCTAGTAAATTTTGTGTAAAATGATAAAAATGCTACAGTAAAATAAAATTGTTTTATATATTTTTAAATTAAGTAATATATTGATCTAATGTTTACTTTACATAAACTACATTCGTAGGTAATCCAGAAAGTAAGAACTGTCCAAGAAAACAAAACAAAAAAGAAACCATAATTTGTAAATAATTATTAATAAATAATAAACAACAGTGGTCAGACTATTTTTTGGCATAGATACCTCCATTCTTTAGGCATTCATCGACGAGAGTGTTTGGTTGCCTTTGTCAAAGAACGTTGCCTGCAACTGCATCTATTGCACGCTGATGAATAGACCTCGGACACTGGGATGACCAAAACAATGGATACGACCTCGTCGTCGTTTTGGATCTTCTTGCCATCAAGAAAGAACTTCAGGTGCTGGAACAGAGACAGTCGCTTGGTGCGAGATCCGGATTGTAGGGAGAGGGAGGGGAGAGGTGGGACATTCCATCGCAACTTCACAAAGCAGGGTTGGGTTATGGATGGCGTTCTGAGATCCCAAGCAAAATCGATTTTTTAAATAGATATGTAGTACTGAATCGATTCAGTGAATTGATATTTCATCCTTGAAAATCGATTTTTTCTGTTTTGGTAAAAACCATACAAAACGAAGAATTTAAACACTATTTATAGCAGGCAGTTGTGCACCTGAAGTATGATCTATACTTTACCGGTAAGAACAACAACAACAAAAAAATTCTATTTATCATCACGTTCACTTAATAGCCATGGTGTATATGAGTATCGTGGGATCATCTGTTCCTCGTGAGCGCCTTTTTTCGATCGCCGGCAACATCGCAAGTGATGAACGGAACTGCTAGGATCCTATCAGACTTGACTGGCTATTGTTTTTAAAAAGCTGAGATATTATAAGCATCGAGATCTATAAGCTATATTATCTATTTTCTAAACTTTTTAATGTAACAAATATATTTAGAAAATAAATGTCTTCTTTTAAACCTGATACTTTGATATGGTAATAAAAATAATTGTAGTTGTTGAATTCCCTGAACTGAGAAAAATCCCCGATTTTACTGATAAGAAATGGTTTATTATGATATATTTCTTGTTTTTCATAAACTGGATTTATATTTACAATGTAAATGCAGACTTGAAAAAAAAATCGATATTTTAGAAATCGATCCTTTAGGCCTCGATTTTTTTGTGAATCGATTCATCAGGTTACGATTCGAATCAATTTAAAAATCGATCTTTTTCGCAAAGAATCGCCATCCTTAGGTTGAGTAGCTATTTTTGTCTCGAGGACCACATTGTGGAAGCCAGAAGATACCGGAGGGCTGCACCTTCTTAAAATGATTGCATTCTTTATTTAACCTAACATCTCAGAAAAGGTACAATTTGTTCTATATAAAAATCAATACATATAAGGTTAATAAAACATAGGTGTAGTTTTATTCATTTATTTGTTGCGATAACTTCATATCATCTGTAGCTGCAAGCCAATTTAATTTTAGAACTAGCTAAGAGACCAATTTACCTTATTATGTCTTTTAACAATATTTTGGAAATTAGGAGTGGTGTTACTTGTTATGAACTTCTCATCCCAACCTGCAAGTAAATTTTAGGACAACTTGCATCTATATTTACTCTTTTTGATTCTTATGCACTAATGCTCACAAATATATGTTGTTCTAAATATGGAGAATATTTTCTGACTGTCTTGAAAGGATGCGGGGAAAAAAAAACTTTGCGTGTTACATGTGACTCGCGGGCTGTTATTTGCTCACCCTTACCGAAAGGCATTGTTGTATGTCATACAAAGTGTGTGTGACTGTTCATTTTCATGAAATTCCCTTCCAAAGCCTGTCGTAACACTTATTCTGCATTGCACGACACAATTCTTTAAGCGTCTTGCAATAACTTACTTCCCAGACTGTTCCCGTTTCCTGAAATCCACTTGCAAAACGCCATGACAAATCGAAAACACTGCACACATCAATGTATGACATGTTATTAGTGGCTTGGTAGTCGTCTGTGTTGTCAAAGACGTGTACACCTCTAATCCACCGTTCGCTTTTCCATTCCACCAGATTCTAAGGTAACTTGACTCACCAGGGTCTCATCACTTGTAATTAATCGGATAAAAGTTTGTGATAGTATGAATTTATTCACTGACATATATTCGAGTAAATAAGAAAGTAGGAGAAAATCTAAGTTTTAAAAATAATAAAATAATATTCCTTAAAATGCCGATATAAATCTTTTTTTTTTTAAATAAAATTTATCTTTATGCCAAAATATCTAATTTAATTTAATTTAAAATATTCTGTTGAATAAATAACACATGATTCTTCACTATAATAATATTTAAAAAATTATAACTCTTACTGAGTTAAATGAAGCTAGAAACTTACTTGTGTGTGTGTATCGTAAGTTACTAGTGTTACTATCGTAATTATTAAAACACGATTTTTACAGGATGAACAAAAATATTGTGGTTGCGTCCTTCTGTATGCACAAACATTTCCCTTCTTTCTAGGATATGTGCTCCATTTAATTTCTGCCCTTCTGATTAAAAATGTTTTATTCTATTTAAAACATGTTCCTTGTATTAAAACATTATTACTAAATCTCATAAAAAAAAACTGAAAAATGCACGTTATTTATATTTTAATAAATCTAAAATGTTTTTTATCAAGTAACATAAAGCAGTGGTCGCCAAACCTTTTGGCCTCACGGATCAGTAAATTCATAGTTTAAATCCTGTGGACCACTAATAGTATTTTTTAAGTGTTAAATATATTTATTTAAAAAAATTGGAATCTAAAAACACATAAAATGTGCCTAGTTAAAAAAAGGAAACTATTAATTGTAAGCAAATTATGAAATATTTATTAATAACCCAAAATAAAATGAACAAAAACTGTAAAAACAGAACAATTAAAAAATAGTTTAAGTATATCAAATTTTTAGCATTATACATTCCTATGAAATGGCGTTATTCTATGAAGTGCTTTTTTATAACTTTTCACGAATTGTAATGAATTGAATTATGTTTCAATGCATCTTAAAACATAATTTAACGTGATGTAAGTAAATATATTCCACATTCTTCAGGGGACCAGCGAAATTTTCTCGCGGACCACCACTTTGGTGACCTCTGACATAAAGTATATATCATAATAATGTGGTTTGAACAGATACAAAATATTACTGGTATAAAAGCACGAACTTTAAAATTATAATTAAAATATAATAAATATTAATATTGTACGTAAAATATGAATTACGAAATCTAGAACCATTATTATCAAAAGGATAATAACACAGATCTATAAAAAATATTTTTTTACTGCATTAGATATTTTTGCTGAATTATATGTTTTAAATTCCGTTAATAAGAAAATGAACTCCATCACTTTCGTCAATCACGAACAATGTCTTGATAAAATAAGAAAGATTTGCAAAAAGGGAACATACAGTATTTTAAAACAATCTTTATTTTATTACGACGAACTCAATGCATGTTTTTTAAATTCCAACATCTATTTTGTGTAAATTATCATACATACTCACAATTTTACAGGCACTCTTTTTAATGATGCTTCTCCGAACTCACTTTCGCTTTTCAACTTTGGTTTCTGGATTGAAATCCAACAGTAGTAAGACAGCGTAGTGACACATTCTATATTCCTGGATAACGTCTTTCAATGTTACGGAGTAATCTAGTGAAATCTTTCACTCTGCTCTTTGCAGGCATTCTGAAGTTTTCTGAATATTAATTTATACTGTTGTAAAACAAGTAATATATGAAAAAAAATTAAGTCAATTCCTACTTAGATCAACAAAGAAAAATTTTATTTTAGCTACTTTTTATTAAATAGTTACAATTAATATAAATATGTAAATACATAGGACAGAATCATAACATTAAGTGGTAATTAATTTTTATTAATTATCATTTAAGTATCGTATTGTCATCCAAAACAATCATGTACATAAAATTTCCCGTTTAACTTTAATGCTTTAAACTGAGAAAAAACCTTTTCACAAGTTTTGACACAAGTCACCAAAAATGATGCCAACGTAGCTGTATTTGTAATTCTTTAAATAATTAGCTTTAATCAATTAATTTTTATTAATTATAACTAAATTATTGTATTGCCATCCAAAATAATCATGTATATAATATTTCAGCTCAATTGAGAGTTTTAAAATGTATTTTATTAACGATTAAAAATTCTACAAAGATAAATAAATAAATAAATATATAGAGAGAGTGACCTAAAAGGGGAGGAATTGAAAAATAAACCGTAAAGCTCATGTTGTATACTTGAGTTACTTAGTCAACATGTTTCACACAATGGTTTTGTCGTTATGTTCTTCAGTATTCCTGTGTGAAAAATTTGTTCACTACATTCCTGAAATAACTCTACACCTTTTTTATCCTTTTCTCAGATTATTTTCAAAAATAAATAAGATAAAAAGTAAAAGATGTCGGACTAATAAAAGCAACCTCTTTCAATTTGGCTTCAGTAAATTTCATTAACTGTAAAAGCAGAAATCTTAAACATTTCTCATCTCTTTTATCACTGATTTAGCAAACTTCTTCTTAATATCCAATTTAATATGAAGAGACGATAATATCTTTTTGTGGCGGAACCAAGATCGTATTCATGACCTTTTTATCATTGGGGGTTGGCTACTATGTCACTTTTCGCCCAATGCGACGTTTAGCTTTATTGTCACACAAGCATAGAAAGCAAGGGTATTTTGTATAACATGCCTGAAAGCCCAACAAGAACATTATTATTTAGTAATTTGAAGACTACAAACCATCCATTGATGCTCTTGACTTTTGATATTATCTCAGAAAGCACCATCCAATCAATACAGTTTTCTTCCTTATACACCAAGTATCCCATAGGAAGAAAATACATTCCCATTATGCAAAAAGATTGCTTTAATTTTAGTTTTGGGAAGAACCAATGATAAGGCACCACTCAGATGAATCATATTATATTTTAGAGGAGTTCATAAATTCTTATACATCACAGAAAAAAAACTAGATATTCTTTGGAGAAAAACTGAATATATTCTTTCTGTCCATACCTCTACCACGAAAATGAGATTGAAAATCTTCAGATTTTTAGTTTAAACTTCGATCGGAACAATTTGGCTGCATCTTTGGTAAGACCTAAATTCATAACTACGTCTTTAAGCTCACTCTGGGAAAAAAGTTAAGATTCCCATTATCACAAAAATATCAGTTAAGTTCATCCTAAAGAGGTAGGTCTCCTCCCTTTAACTTACTCAGTGTATCATCCAAACTGAAAGGTGTTCTTACCCCGAGTTTTAATTTAATTCTCAAGTTTCAATTTTTGAAGTCAGCAAAATAAATTTTTATCGTAAAAGTTCGTTATATGGAAAATTTGTTATATGGAGAATCATCTTTTAATATACTTTATAAACCACATAAAACAAATTTTAAATTCATAAACACTATATATTAAGGTATCCGACTACGTTCGGAACCATGATTTAAAAAAAACGAATAAATGTATAATTTTCATGATATTTAGTGTCACTTAGATTAGAATGCATGTATAAAATTTTTTTTAAAGGGCATTATGACAAAAGAAATTATTTATATACAAAATTTTGGGAAAAAAAATTAAAATTTGAATAACCTTTTTCCAAATGTTTTCCCTTTTTTAAAATGCTTCTATTGTATTAATATGTTGCCTGTATATAGCTCAGACCTCTGTACAGAGCTAAAAGATTTTTTTAAAAAATTTAAATTATTTTCAGAGTTACAACAATTTGAAATAATTATCGGCGTATTTTTTTAAAAATTTCTTCCTTCTGTTTTCGTAAGACATGGATAAATCGACTTCCAAGTTATGCGTTTCAAAATTCTAGTTGAGCCTCTGTACAGGGTCTGAGAATCGGCAAAATATTAATACAATAAAGCATTTTAAAAAAGGGAAAAACATTTGGAAAAAATTATTCTAAAATAATTTTAAAATTTTTTGCATAATTAATCTCGAACTTAGCATGTACACTAAACCCAAAATAATCCATTTACACGCTTTTAAAATCACGGTTCCGAACGTAGTCGTCTATAAAAAATAATTATTTACCCTTTTTAAAATTAATATATGTTTATTTTATATATATTACGCATCAACGAAAAAGAGAAAGAAAGAAAGAAAAACTGCAAGGAAAACAAGAAAAAAACTATGTCGAATGTGTCACTATATTTTCAATATTAAGAAAATAATTTTAAATTAAAATTAATGAATTTTAAGGACGTTTTCTAATTTAAAGTATGCAAGTAATATTAAACACACATTATTTTATAACTAAACACGAGGATACGGGACAACTCCACTGAGTGAGCAAGGGATATCGAAGATGTTTCTAGGGAACTGGACAATGTGAAATAAAGGTTGCACTTCTTCGATGAAACGTCCAGAATTCTATTGCTCTCGGCAAGTTAGAATCTAATAAAACCAGTTTAAGATTTATGACGACCATAAAATGTGTCAAAGAGAGAATAACTTGAAATGTTCAAAAATACTTTAAAAATAGGGAGAAAAAAAATTGAACCACAAAAGAAAAAGTTCGATATATACAAAACGCACTTCACTATAGAGAGGTTATTTTACGAAGAAAATCGTGAAATGTTCAAGATTCCAGGAAAAAGTTCGCTATATAGAAAAATTCGCAATATAGAGGTCGACTGTACTAATATTTCTTTAGATTTTTTTCTTTTTAATTCTACGGATAAATTTTCCAAATAAAGCAAAATTTGTTCATAGAAGTAAAACATGCATTGGAATAATTCAGAAATAAAAACGAGAGCAAAGTAAAGTTATGAATATTGTTTGTAAACTAAGTGTGGTTTGACATAGTAAGTGGGATACTGAATTGATTTAACTTGTTGAAACATGATCTAATCGAAAAAAAGGGGTTTTTTTGTTCATACTTATTCATAGCACCCCAAAGAACATATCAAAACTTTCTAAGCCTATTCAGTAATATTTCATAAAATTCGCTGCAAGCTAAAACCCGTTTCGACATAATATGACCTTTCTCCTAATGACAAACTTACTTTGCTTCTCCCCCCTTCTATTTCTTTCCCTCTACCATTATCCTAATTTTTTTTGTTTATTATTGAGTCCGCTGTAATTAATAAGATAAATGTGAAAATTCATGCTTTATGGAGATTTTCTAAATCAAATATAGAATTACAGATTTTAAGTTAAAGAGAAATTTCAAACTAAATTCAACTAAAAACTTGAGTTTCACACACACAAAAGAGAACAAAAAAACTTGACATGATTTATTTATTTATTTTTATTTATTTATTTTTTTCTGTTTCAAATATAAGTTAAAACCTAAAAGTAAAAAACTTTTAAAAAAATCCTACATAGTTTTTAGGTGCAGAATTTTGTAATTTAGAGAATGTAGCAAAAATAACTGGACCTCTCATAACCTGCCAGGATGATATTTTCCCAGAAAAATATTTATGCATCATTACATTGTGAACAAAATAATGACTGTAAAAAGTGAATTATTTTTGTTGAAAACACATTTTAGAAATCAAAATACCAATTTCAAGTGTAAATTGTAATAACAACATTTTGTTTAAAAAAAAACGTAAGAGTTAACTTTAAAACACTAATAGATTATGTTAGAAACTATATATTAATATGTCTAAATTTTGATAAAGATATCAATATTAGTATTTAAGTTTGTTCCAAGAATGAATAAATATCAAAATAAGCAAATAAATGGTTGTATCGAGATAGATTAAACTTAGCAATTTCGTGAAATCAATAAATAAATGCTTATTCTTGGAAAGGAAAATAATTCTTATTTTCAATTTTGAAATGCAGCACGTTTATTGTTATTTGTATAGCAAGTTAGATATTATATTCTGGGAAATTACGGATTAAAATATTTATTCACTAACAGTCATATAATACGGTCCAATGCGGTTTTGAATTGTACGACAAAACAGTTAATAACATTCTTTATCTGGTATTGTGTTTCTGGAAATAATAAATTCATTTATTTATTATATGCTTCAAGGCATATTTGAATTGAAGTAAGAAAGAATCTAATAAATACTATTATTTTACTCGTAGAAGAAATGCATGAGATTATGTTTAAAAGCTTATTGTATGTATAAATTTATCTTTAAATTCAATGAATTATATATTTTTCTTTAAAATAATTGCATTTTCGTATTTTTTCAACCTATACATTTTTATAAATGAGCAATTTTTAGAGAGTATTAATTGCACAAGAAAATTCAAGAAAAACGTTAAAAAAATTTCTTTTTCTGCTACGACAGAAATTTTAGCTTTTTTCTTCACATAATATTAAAGTATAACATTTGTAAAAAAAACATATGAAGAATAGGAACTAAAATAAGGAAATTATTAATATAAAATGCCTTAATTCAAACACATTTTACATGCATACATTTCACAAAGAAAAACAATTACATTATTGTATTGCCTGGGTAATATTCTGCTTTATATATTACGAATTCTTTTTTTTTGCTATTATTTCTTTTTATAAAATAGATTTTTTTTTTAATATCAAAATACTTTTTTTCTAATAAGGGGGCCAATTGCCTAATTTACTTACAAATGTAGTTTTATTCAACTTCTAACTTTCCGATATGCATAAGTGATATATCAATCGAAATACAATAATGCAAAGAATAAGATTAAATAAAAATTAAAAAAAACGATAGGTCGGTCATTTTTGGGGATCCAAGTCCTCTTGAATATTTTAAAAAATTGTAGAATGAATTGAATAGTTAAAATTTTCAGGAATACACAATTACGATAAAATATGTTATATACCTTATTTTTCAGCTAAGAAGTATATTTCTAGTCAAACCCTTAAAATCCTATAATGATTTATTATATTAGAATTTTAAATTCAATATTAATTTAGTAATATTTTTACTTTACATTTAATACCATGTTTTTGTGCTGTATTCGACTTGTACTTCATAGAGTTAATTATATTTTGTTGGGAAGCAAAATTATTCCTTGTATTACTTATAGTCTACCGCTTATAAGAAAAGGTCAGTCAGCAACTCCAACAAAAATAATTGAAATTGAAAACTGTTGTGTTTGAAAACTTTGTGTTGGCACGGCATAAAATTTAAATTTTTCATAAAAATTACGATGTCGAGTATCAATTAATATTCCACAAATTTACCAAAGTTGAAAATGCTTGCAATGTGGATTGTAGGAAAGTAAGTTAATAATAGTTTTGCATATTTAAACCATATACTTATTTTAGTTTTCATAATTGATTCTTTAAAATGTTTATGTCTAGTACTACAATAATTCTTGCAGTAAATAATAACCAGTTTTATTAAAATTTAATTTAGTAGGTAAATTAAAGAACTTAAGGTATCCGACTACGTTCGGAACCATGATTTTAAAAAAGAGCATAAATGGATAAATTTCATAATATTTAGTGTCACTTAGAATAGAATACATGTATAAGATTGTTTTAAGGACATTTTGACAAAAAAAATATTTAAATACAATATTTAGGCAAAAAATTAACTTAGAATAACCTTTTTTCAAAATGTTCTCCTTTTGTGAAAAATGCTTCTATTATAATAATATTTTGCCTGTATATAGCTCAGACCTCTGTACAGAGTCTCAACTATGAATTTTGAAAAAATCACATTATTTTTCAGAGTTACAACCCATTGAAATAATTAGCGGCGTTTTTTTCTTAAAATTTCTCCCCTCTATTGTCGTAAAACATGGATAAAACCACTTCTAAGATATATATTTCAAAAATTCTGGTTGAGCCTCTGTACATAGGTCTGAGATATATACAGGCAAAATATTATTATAATAGAAGCATTTTTCACAAAAGGAGAATATTTTGAAAATGGGTCATTCTATGTTCATTTTTTGTCAAAATATTGTACTTAAATAATTTTTTATTGTAATACTATCTTGGAGCAATTTTAGATACATTTTCTAATCTAAGTGACACTAAATATCATAAATGTTATCCATTTATACGCTTTTGAAAAACATGGTTCCGAACGTAGCCGGATACCTTAAATTAGATGAACTATATTAAGTAATTTATAATTTTTGAGGAAAATTAACCAATGGTATGCATAAAAAACTAATTGAAAACAAAGATTATTCTCTTTTGTATTTAATAAAATATCTTAATATATATTCCTGCTATTTTTATATTACAAAATTTTGTGTAAAATGTGCTTCTCTAAATTTTGGAATAGAAATTTTTTTTCCTTAGAAATTTTTCAATGTATCTTGAAAAGTGAATTATTTTACTTTTTTGAAATAAATACATTCTCAGAGACAGAGAGGAAAGCATTTTATAATATGTTTTAAAACAAAATATTTGCTTTAAAATACTACATTTTACACAAACGAACCCACAAATTATTGAAAAGTTCAATTTCTATACAAATTTGGAAAGGTTTTAATATATTAAAGGAATTAGCTTGAAAAGTATCCAAGTATTTCCATATATGGTTACAGCATTTCTGCTGATTGCTCAATTTTAAAAAGTTCCATTACATTCTGGGTTATCTCTGTCTCTGTCTCTCTCTCTCTCTCTCTCTCTCACTTTCTGTACTTATATTATTAAATTACCAAAAAGCTATGATGGCTATTGTAATGCCATTACTCTTAAGGGAGTCTGAAGATGAAAAATTACGAAATATTAGGTCTTTGGTTACTTCAAAATCATGTCAAATCAAATTAAATTCAAAATCAAAATATCAATAACTAAAGCTCAGAAGCAGGAAAAGTTTGCTTTTAATATAACTGGGATGTGAAAAGGCTTCAAATTCTGCACTTTTTTATTTTATTTTTAAAAAATAAAGGGCACTTTGCTGCATCCATAGATGCATTATTTATGAGAATTCGATAATATATATATATATATATATATATATATATATATATATATATATATATATATAAATAGAATGTTAGAAAATTGAATTTTAAAACTGTAAACAAATGTGCTGTAACTATGATTCAGGTACATTTTCTTCAAAATCTGTTTTGTATGCAAAATGTATTGCAATAAACTAATTTTTCTATACAAAGATTGTAATTTTTCTGTATTATATATTCAAATTTATTGAAAATCGTACATTTTTTTGTGCAAAAATTACGGAAAATTTAAATGACTAATTACAAAATTTTATTCTAAAATTTTGTTTTATAAGCTGTTATTAGGTCTAGTTTTGCATTTAAAAATACTCAGTGTAGTTCTTAAATTATAAATCAAGTGGGTTTTTTTGTACAAAGTAATCTTGAGGATTATTCTAAATTAAATACGCAGCTTGCAAAATAGACATTTCGTTTTTCTAAACTGCTGATTGTTAACAATGAGCAGTTAAGAAAAATTTTCATTGCCACTCCTAATAAGTTCAAAATTTTCCTTTTTTATATTATTTAATATTTGTTTCGCATTTGTTTATTCTCTTTGAATCTTGCAACAGAGTTTTAGTTAAGTTATATAAGTAAGTTCATTGAATATTCTAAGTTGTTTACGTTTTACGCTAAAGAAATGAACTGTATAATATTTTATGTTTACGGAGCGCGTGTGCTCAATTTATTAGTCATTTCATGTAAACAGCTTCATTAATTCTTAAGTGTAAATAATCTCATTTATCCTGCGTGTCGAAGAAAAATAAAAGAATATTGAAGGACAAAAATAATAGTTTCTCGTGTCACAACAAAGTGGCGTCCGTGGAAAGGACAGAATACTGTAATTAAGCCAACCTGAAACAGCCAAATTTACGCACTGGATTATTACTTTTTAAAGGTAAAATAATTATTTTTTGAATTTATTTAATTTGTGATTGCTTCTGTGTTATGTATAAAAAGTTCTATCTCATATTGAGTGTTTGAGATAAATCTGATATACTTTCGAAATAAGTAAAATTATTCGAGATTCACACAAAAATGATAAAGAGGCTGAAGAAAAAAATTAGCTAATAATGAGGCAAAATTAAGAGCTAAAAGAACTAATTTACACAGTTTGTTTTCTGTAGCAGCTAGTTCTTTTGATATTCATCGTAGTATGAATAGTGAAAAGAACATTGACATTAAGTTCAGTAAAGTTTGCGAAAAAGCAGAACGCTTATTTAAAGCAGATCAGCAAATTAAAGAAATATTTAATCTCACTGAGATGAAGAATATGATACAATGGAATCGTACAGAGACAGATTTACTGAAATAAGGGTTATATAAGAGAAGAATTATAATAAACACACATGATAAAAGTAAATCTGCAATTTCAAGTGAGATTACACTGGATAATTTGAAACTCCCTAAATTAAGTTTAAAAGAATATGATCTTTCTAGCTGCATGGCCCGGCATTGCAGGAGCTTTTTCTTCTTTTATAAATTTTCCCTTTCTTTCACAAAATCAGCACTTCTAATACTCTTTTTCAAAGTGACTTCCACCCCCCCTTCCACCGCTTAGCTCGGCGTTGCTCGGACTTTCTCTTTTCCTTATGGCACCAGCATTTCTGTGTGTGTGTTTGTACGCGCACCATGTGAGTGATTTCTAAAATTATGTCAAAAAACTTCCCTTTGTCGAAATTTGTTCCATACCACTTATTTTTGATTTAAGACAGGTTTCTTTCCCCTCTCTATAGCCCGAATATGGTTTTTTTAAAGTAAAATTATTGTTCTATCTTCCCCTCCTTCTCACAGATAAGATATAGCTTCAAATTTCGATGTATGACTTATAAAAAAAATAAATATTGCTTTAGAATTAAAAAAATTATTAATGTGAAGCAATAAAAAGAAAATGTTTCTGATGCTGAGAGTAAAACAAAAAACGTTCATCATTTTTTAATATAATAGTTAGTTTCTAAGAATCTAAAATAATAAAATAGATTTCAGATGTTTTCATGAATCAATCAATCGTTACATATAGTTAGATTAAAAATACCTCTAAAATGCATTTTGATTCAAAATAATAGACGATGTACTTTTTAATTAACAAAGAATTCATTTAGTAATGAAATAATAGAAATAATCCTTTAAATATATATATATATATATTAAAATCAAATTTTTATAAGTAGTAAATAAAAGAAAAATTTACAGAAAAATTACTATTGAAACGATTGCTTTTTTCTGAACGTTTGAATGTTTCATTAAACACATATAAATATACAGAAGTTAGAAAAAAACAGTATGGGGGAAAGCCTAAATATATATATATATATATATATACATGTACTGAATAAAAAAACGATCTGATAAAAACATTTTGATATTTTATTTTAATTTTAACCTTTTTCATTCCACTGTGTTTAGTAAATTATTCAAACACGTATCTGACTAAAAAAATGTATGTTAAACAAAACTAACATATTCATTATTATAACAATAATTTTATGTATTATTATATAATAATTTATATAATATCTTATTTATAACGTATTGTATGTATATCAGTTTATAAAACTTTTGTAACTAATTTTTATATAAAATATTACTTAACGTTTTTGTTTCTTACAAATATTACAAAAAGTATTATTTATTAATAATTATATTTATGAAGTATAATATAAATATTTATATAATTACAGTAATTCTTTTATTTTTTAAAATGCATAGTAATTTTCTGAAATATGATTTAATAATCAATAAATCTATTTTAAATTCATTTATTTATATGCAAAATTTCGTCTTTTTGTAAAAAAAAAAATAACAACATCATACAGAATTGTGATAAAATAAAAATGAAAAGTTTTTTTTTTCTGGTTTTATTTTTAAGTTAATGCCTTCGAACTTCATATATCTATTGCAAACAACGGAAATTTTTAAACAAAAAATGTAACAAAAACAATTTTTAAATTTTTCTAGCAAAAAGGGGAAAAAAACGGAAACACAATTTTTTAAAAAACCCAGTAATTTTTCAGTAATTTTTTCAACCTTTTACAGATTAAAAATTACGGTTGTTTTTTAAAAAAAATTGTGTTTTTCGTTTTCTTCCCTTTTTGCGAGAAATATTTAAGCATTATTTTTGTTACATTTTTTGTTTAAAAATGACCGTTGTTTGCAATCGAAATATGAAGTTTCAAGGCATTAACTTAAAAATGAATCCGAAAAAAATTTAAAAAACTTTAACAAATAACGCATTCCGAAATTTAATATCCTTTTCAGTTTCGAACCTAGAAACTACCGTTTTATAAAGCAGTGCCTTTGACATCCACGCTGTAGGTTCCTGTGGGGAAAAGCCTTGAAATGATCTTTAAAATAAGAGGAAGATATGTTCAATTTCGCATTGTATTATTTGTTACAGTTAAAAAATTTTTTCGGGCTTCATTTTTAAGTTAATGCTTTCATATACCTATTTTAAAAAACGGTAATTTTTAAACAAAAAACTTTAAAAAAAAGTAATGCTTACATATTTCTCGCAAAAGGGAAAAAAACGAAAAACATATTTTTTTTTAAAACCGTAATTTTTAAGATATTTTATCAATCTTTGTACACAGATTACGTATAATATTGTTTTTCACAAGGATAAAAAGTTTCGAGAGATTATTTTTATAAATAAAAAAGTTATTATTTAAATAAAATTTTGAGTATTTTTTGAAAAATTGCAAAAAACAGATTTTAACATTAAATTTTTTAAATGACTGATTCTAAAAGAGAAAAGCATGAACTTTTTTAGTGTAAATTTTTTTTCATTAGCGTGAAAGAAAATGCAAGCGGAATGATTTAGAAATCATACTCATAAAAACGTATCAATTTCGATTCATTTTTAAAAAATCATAAAAAATACAAAATATAATTATTTTGTAAAATAAATTATACCATATCATGGCGAAGTAAATGATCTTTCCGAATATGTAATTATTTTTTTGTCTGAGTCTCATAAAAAATTAGATCGTGATTTAAAAACGTCTGAAAAAAAAAGAAGTTCCGAATGTTTGAACTTGTCCCCTGGTGGAGAAACATGGTACTAATTATGCGTTTTAAGGCTTTTAATTAATATCTTTATAACTAATTGGAATATCGGAATATAAATGGTCAAAACGAATTCCTCGGATCTTTCCCAAAATTTTGGTACCTTCTTCGAGTTTTTGCGTCGTGTGGTTCGTGAGAAGATAGGACATCATAGATTCAAACATAGATAGACAGATACGTTCGTTTACCTTCGGATTTTAATAGTGTAGATTCCTAGATCTTGGATTGCATTTTGGAGTCAATTTTGCCGGATTCAGGAAGATAAAAACTTAAAGAAGATAAGTTCCAATACCTAATTTCTTCGTTAAAACCAAAAACTAAAGCACTTGATATTGTTGAAAGTTACCCTCCTTCTAAAGGCAATTATTTAAAGGTAATTGACCATTTAAAGTTTCAATTTGGAAGAAAGGATTTACTGATTGAAGTTTATATTCGGGATCTTTTGGCTTTAGTAAATAATAAATCAGCCATAAAGCTAAATGATATATATGATAAACTTGGTTACGATTTACGAGCGTTAGAAACATTAAATGTGACGACATCAAATTATGCAGCAATGCAGTATCCTGTTGTAGAATCATGTCTCCCACCTGAAGTCTTAAAGGCTTGGGACAGACTTAGACTCAACAGCTAGGTCCCAAAAGATCTAGCCCTTGAAAAGGAAAAGGTTCTCGAAAATTTGATGACTTTCCTATGTTATGAAGCAGAGGGAGAAGAGCATTGTATTTTAGAAGAAAATGTGTTTGGAAGTAGAACAAAGCGAATAGAGTCCCATAAACAAGTTCAACGAGATGAACCTTGGCTACTACACTAATAGCAAACTAGTGTAGTAGCCAAGCTGTAGTTAAAAAATAAGCTGTATATTTTGTGACCGTCCTAATTCAAGCCAGAATTGTCAAAAAATGTCAAACAAGAGTTACGAAGATCAAAATTAGAGGTTATGCGTCGGAGATGCTGTCTTGTTTACCTTAACCTGGTCATATTACAAAAAAGTGTCACAGTAGTGTGAAATGCTTGATTTGTGAACGGAGACTTTGTCCAGATTTACGCAAAGAAAATCCTGCTTCACCAAAGGATAAGGTAACAATGCTGAGAAAAAACTCTCATGGGTCCCATTAGAGCTAACAAGTGAAGAAATACAGAAAGCCAGACTTGTTGTCATCGGTATGGTACAAAAAAAAAACAATTATCTGAATTAAAGGAAAATACCAAGTGGTATTTCAGTTCACCTTCAAATATTTATTGATTATTTATTGCTCATACAGATTTATTTATGATTTAAAATGGAGCTTTTTAACAATAACAGGTACATAAATATACAGATAGTTCAACGTACAAATTTTATTTCCGTTGCTTTTAATTTAAGTATGTGAGAACCTTTTAAATTTGATGTAAAAAAGTTCATTTTCCCTTGTCGCAGACGTCTCAAATACTCATATGTATAAATAAATACACTATTTTCAGGTAAAGAAACAGTTGAAATTGAAGTTTTCCATAAAAATGTAAAATTTAATTCAATAGGAAACTAAAAATATGGGAAATATTGTTACATATTAACTAAAGTTACATCAGAAGAATTTCTTTTACATTTATCAAATTCAACGAATTTTATCTTTTTTCTAATTGTTCTATTGTTCATTATTATCAACTCTCACTTAAGGAACAGAGTTAAAATTTCCTTGCGATATTAATTAAAAAAAAAAAAACTAACGCTGTATAAAACAATACACTGATAAAATTTAAGACGTACAATTGCAAAAACTAAATCATGCACAGGTACAACTTATAAAAGTAATCAATGATATTTCAAAGTATTAATTTAGAATCAATTTTAAGCATTTAGATTTATGTTATGTTTTATATAAAATGTCCCTTCAGATATCTGAATATTTAAAACGTCCTAATAGTCTACATTTCAATTCCTACACACTCTCTATATATTTATTTATTTACTTATTTATATCTTGGTGGAATTTTCAATCGTTAAAAAAATGCATTTTAAAGCACTCAATTGAGCTGAAATTTTATGTACATGATTATTTTGGATGACA
The DNA here is from genome assembly GCA_019973955.1 of Trichonephila inaurata madagascariensis. NCBI lineage: Eukaryota > Metazoa > Arthropoda > Arachnida > Araneae > Nephilidae > Trichonephila > Trichonephila inaurata. Next base: position 6,848 of record BMAV01027183.1, on the reverse strand, counting down.
ATACAATAATTTAATTATAATTAATAAAAATTAATTGATTAAAACTAATTATTTAAAGAATTACAGCTATAGCCACGTTGGCATAATTTTTGGCGACTTGTGTCAAAACTTGAAAAGGCTTTTATCTCACGTTTTAAAGCATTCAGTTGAACTGCAGTTTTATATACATGATTGTTTTGGATGACAATACGATACTTTAACGATAATTAATAAAAATTAATTACCACTCAATGTTGTGATTCTGTCCTATGTATATACATATTTATATTAATTGTAACTATTTAATAAAAAGTAGCTAAAATAAAAATTTTCTTTGTTGTGATCTAAGTAGTAGTTGACTTAATTTTTTTTATATTACTTGTTTATTCAATTCTTGTATTATCCAACTTCACATCTGCATCTGACGTTTAAAAAGAAACAGTGCTTATTGATAGTATTCAGCCAGAAAGTTATACAAAGCCATTCAATACAAGATTTCAAAATCTTATTTGATATCACTTTTCCTGGAAGCTATATCAAAGAAAACCAAAGCAATTAGCGATTTTGACAAGTTAAAAGTAGCTATTACAGAGCATAAAGAATCTTTAGGTAACTTTTTTGACACGAGACAACAACATAGGAGCCCACACTATGAAATTTTGACAAGGGAACTCTATTTTTAGCAACTTTCAATAGAATCTGTTGGTCAAATCGTTGTTTTGAGACACTTTAAACTTTGGATACCTTTGTCAAATCTCTTTTGTGCGATTAGTGTATTTAATAAGTAAATGTTATGAAAAGACGATTCAAGGAAGAACAAATAAGTAAAAAGGGGGTTTAACAAAAACTGTCAAACATTTTTAAAAATTTAATCTAAGATTAAATAAAGAACTACAAATTTTGTAAAAGTAAAATTTCAATTCTTAGACCTCATTATGACATGAAGATTTATGAATAATATTCAGTAAAATTATTAAAATACATCATTTTTAAATACTACATAATTGGTTCATAGTATGATGAACAGGAGGTCAGAAAGAGCATATTTGTATTTAAATATGTTTCTGTTTTAAAACTAATACTTTTAAGGCTAATACAAGTACTTAAACATATGCTACGAATCCTTAAAAATAACTTCTCTACTGTTACAAATAAAAAATTTTATGTATAATGGCGTGTTTTACAAGTATTTAGTATTTTTGAAGAGTGGAGATTACGACATAGTGTAGTATATACCGGCAAATATAAGAAGTATATATTTACCAACTAAGTGGTCTTAGTTGGTTAAACGTTGGCCTTCTAGGGCCATGTTTGTGGGTTCGACCCCAGCCCAAGTTGGTGGATTTTCATGATACACAAAATCAACAGCATCCATGTCGTATCATAATGCGGCATGTAAAAGATCTCTAGAGTATTTGCATGTCTTGGGTGCTCTAGAAAAAATTAAATTATTAGTACAATTTCACATTGTCAGAGGTCAGGTGCCTCCCTCTATGGAGGAAACTGGATGTTAAAATTAAATTTGTGCAATTGGTATCCACGTATACGGTACCACATTAAAAAGTAACTATGTCTCAAAGTGAATGTATTAGGTCTGCGATAGTAATTGTCAATTAATGGCCCTATTTTAAAGAAGAAAGAAAGAGAATACATGTAACGTATTCAAATATATTAAGTGCTAATGAAGATGAATAAACCAACGATTTCTCAGTTTGCCTTTTAATTTAAATTTAATTTTTGATCTTCCAAGGAGAGGGCACGACTAAGGAAATTCATTTGGGATCGAGACTTGGTGTAATAGTAGTACTCTTTTAGGGTGTTCATCCCTCAATGTAATTCCGTCGAATGGCCAGTCATTTCGGAGAAATCAGCCTTCGAAATTCATGCTTAGCTTTTTTTACAATAAATTTTAATTTTCCGCAAGAGTTCGTAGCTTGATCGGTAAATCGTCTGCTTTCTACGCTGGAGGTTAGGTTCGATTCCACGCAAACATCTTTTTCTTCAATTCATTTAAATTAAATTAAAATTTTTATTTATTAAATATTAAATAAAATTTTTGTAATTATTTTGTACTTTATAAAATAAAAAAATTACTTTGATTATATAAATAATTATATTAAATTTTATAAATATTTTTTATATTAATAAATAATATTTATAATAAAATATATAATTAATATTAAATGATATTTTACAAAAAAAATTAGTTGCAAATAGTTTTATAATGTGAAATACAATATACTATAAATAAAATATTATATACAATATAAAATAATTTATAAAATATATTATTATTATTAAATTAATTATTTCATAATTAATATAATAAAAAATATGTCTTTTTTATATGTTATTAAATTAATTATTTTACAATTTTATAAAATATTTAATAAGTCCTTTTCAAATAAATTTATTTAATTTCAAAAAGTTTAATTAAATAATTTTAATAAATTTATTTAAAAAATTTCTGTAATAAATTAATAATAATTTCGATAACAAATCATAATTTTAATAATAAACAATAATTTTTAATAAATAAATTTTATTAATAAAATAATTAATAATTATATAATTAATAATTAAATTTAAAAATTGTATTAATAAATTAATAATTTTATTAATAAATCAATAATAATATTAAATTTAAAAAAATTTTTTTAAATAATTTTAATAATTAAATTAATTAAAATTAATAATACATTAATAATATAATTAATAAATTAATAATACTATTAATAAATTTAATCAATTTTATTAATAAATTAATAAAAATTTTAATAATAAATTAATATTTTAAATACTTGCTTAGTAAAAATTAATGAATTTATAAAAAATAGTTAAATTAATTAGTATAAATAGTGATTAATAAATTTAAATTTTTAATACATAATAATTTAAATTTTCTAATTTTAATTATTAATAATTTTTCCCTTTAAAAATTATTTTAAATATTTTTATTTAATAACTATTTTTTTAAAATTTTTAATTAAAATTTAAAAATTAAAAATTTTTTAAATTTTTAATTTAAAAATTTTTTAAAAATTTTACTAGTAAGAAATTTGTTTTATATTTAAAAAAAATTTTTTTTTTTATAAAAATACAAAAAAATTTAAAAAATATATTTTTAAAATTTTAAAAACCTTTCATAAATAAATTTATTTAATTTAAAAAAAAATTTAAAGAATTGAAGAAAAAAATTGATCGTGTGGAATCAAACCCCAAACCCTCCAAATAAAAAGCAGACGATTTAAAATTTTTAAGAACTCTTTGGGGGAAAATTAAAATTTAATTTTTAAAAGCTAAAGCATGAATTTCAAGGGCTGATTTCCCGAATTGACTGGCCATTGGAATTACATTGAGGGGGGAAAACCCTAAAAGAGTACTACTATTACACCAAGTCTCGATCCCAAATGAATTTCCTTAGTCGTGCCCTCCCCTTGTTAGATTATAGTCGATTCAAATTATTATTTTATATATTGATTCCATTTTGATACAATAAAATAATAATTAGCCTCTAAAATTATAAACCGTTTCAAAACCGAATAATGATTTTTATATCATCTTTCACACGATTTATTAAAATGCTGTCCTTTCTAGAAATGTATATACCATATTGGAGAGTTATTTATACAAATTTACGTAACAACTGAAATAATTTAATATACATTTACACAGCATTCCAAAAAGCATGAGATGTATCTATTATTTTTGCAATTTTAGTTAATGATTACATTAATATTCAAATACGAAAGTTGATATTTCGGTTTTGTAAGAAGCTATTGTTCAAAAGCTTAATCTGTTAACTGGAATCTAGACGAGAGTTTCTAATAGAAATTACATGAAGAGAAAGAGAGTGTGAGAGAGACTGTAGCCACACACAGTTAAATGTAATTTATTTTGCAATAAAACACGTTTACATTGAAAAATTGGTTATACATGTCCCCACTGTGTAAAAAATGTAAATATAAGTTTATAACTTAATCTCCAATGATAAATGAATATAACTTCACTGGAGTTCAAAATTAAGATAATTTTCAGATTTGGTCGATTATCTCTAGAATTACTAAACAGATATTAATGAAATTTGGTATGAACAAAGGGTTGATATAATGCAAAAGAGACTCATTCAACAGTAAAATGCACACTCATGATCGTGTGTAACACTCATTGGAGTGGGAAGGAATGAAACAGCAGTTGCAGAATATAAAAAAATTGGTTAATAGAGGATATGGTTTTATATACAGATATACAGACCTCGCACCGTGAGTTTATACTAAAAATAATGGAACTTATGAGTTCTCGTGAAAAATAATATAACTTGTTCATCAACTAGGTTTCCCATCTGGTGAATATTCTCACCTTTCAGAAATTCGTCGAGCAGATGAGCTCTATATAGCCTCACATTGTCTCCCATATAAGTGACATAGTGCCAACTTCACCCCTGAAAGGATGAAAATATAGCTCCAAGACCTCCTCCCTGTACCTCACAGCAGTCACAGTGCTCATTCAAAGACTTGGAGGTATGTGCAGTCATCCAACCTGATGCTTTCCCAGACTATCAAGCCTCAGCTGCAGCAATGGTAAATTTCTCGGACATTGGAGGGCAGGTAGTGAATTCCTGACTTTCTTCATGTTAAAGTACGGCGAGAATCGCTGATTAGGCTGAACTGGATTCATCAGTGAAAATGAACGATCACCCATTGATCCACGCTGTCATTTCTGTGATTTTTGCAACTTTTTGAATGGGCTCTTCTGTTCTAAGAACTGATGGGGATGCAAAAACAGGTCTTACTGCAAACAGCACTCTCTCATGAAGGCTTCCGGAAACATTCACCCTAGAAATTCAGATATACCTCACAAGAAAGCTGAAGAGCAATAGTGTCCTTGTCATGCCTCGCTATAATGGACAAATGGAGTTCACTGTCAATCATGCCTCTTGGATGACCTTGACCATGCTTTCTTTCGACGAATCCGGTATCCTGAAGCTGTTTCCATAAGTTTAACTCGACGCTGGACGTAAAATTGAAATTTCTACAAATCTGGATTTGAGAATCTATTTCTAATCTACTCGCAATTTGCCACCTTATTCCGTCATCTAAACGTTGGAAGTAACTCATTTTACTGTTCTAATTTTCATTTAACCAATAGCTACAAAAACACACACACACACACAGACACACACCAAGAAATTTGGTGAGGTGCGCTGCCGAACGAAACGCGGATTTTTACACGGGCGCTTATAAATCCTGTTAATCGATTAGTTATGCTCCTCCCCCCTCACATATAAGTATGCATTTACGTATTATACTTGATTTGCATCTTTGATTCGAAGCAGTACATTTGCCTTTTGTTCAAATCTTTTCTTGAAATTCGAATGAAAATACGCGAATTCTCTTAATTTTGAGCACGAAGATAAGAAGATCCGAAGTATATATTATATCTAATTTCGACTGTAATTCATTTTACGAATGAAATATAATCTTACTTGCTTAATAATTTAGCTCTGATTACGCAAAGAAAATAATTTGGAGGCATATCAAAGACATTAATAAATTTTTAACTGCATTTGCTGAAAATGAATTTTATTGCTTTAGTATTTGACGTTGTTTTATATATTTTTATGTTGCTCGCTAGATTCGAGATTGATATGCATTTCAGTTATTTATATTGTTACGAATTTTGTATTAAATAATATAAATAATTTGGAATTGGATGTGTAATTCATTTAAATTATTCTATGTAATATTTAATTTAAGTTAAAATTGTAATATTCGCAAGCAACGCTGTCCCTTACGTTGTAAATGACCATTCAATGGGAACTTGGTGAAATCTTGGCAATGGAGTCAAATTGGCATAATTTTTGTAACCATGTTGGCGATGATGAACAATTTGCCGACCATTTGTGGTAATTTAAGCCTACGGATTCTTGTAGAAATTAGTGGAGAAATAATCTAAATTGACGATCAATGACGCAAGCGGATCTTTCTCGAAGGATCCGCCGGGTCTATAAATAGAGAGATGCTAGCCGAAACGAGTCAGTTTTGTTTTGACTAGCGATTAGTTAGCATTGCTTTTTGATTAGCGATTAGTTGTCTTACCTTCACTGTTGAAGTGTTAGTGATTATTTCGGCTACTGAACGAGCGTTGCTTGTGATTAATTTTTTACATACCTGTATTTTAAATACCGATATTTGTGTTTGAATGCTGTTGAAGGTGTGAAGACCTTCTGAGATTTATTCTGCGAATAATGCTGTTGAATCAAGTATCTCAAGGATTGGATTTTCGACAACAAATTCTCATCGCTGTTAAAGAACTGCTTTGTTCTTTGGGACTAATTTGCATAATATCCTCGAGCCCCGATCAAGGTAACAATATTTTAAAATTGCTTTGTCTCTTTGAGCCTGTATTGTATGTACATTGTTTCTTTCTATTGCATATACAGTATTTAAAGCCAGTGATAAAATGTATACTTCGGTCTACTCAGTGCATTGAAAACAGCTGATGAGTTTATTGTTTGAAAATAATTTAATAACTTAGTATTATGTTAAAAAAATAGTTTCCTGTTATGCATATGATTTTTGAACTAAATTACTATCGTTGGAGTTTTGAAAACCGTACATTGAGGGTTGAATAAATTTTCCATTTATACGCGCATCAAAACATACAAATATACAAGAAAAAACAAATTTTAAATGTATTTGGCATAAGTAAGCACGATATTTCCATAATTCGAATATTAAAGTTTTTTCTCCAGTCCTATTTTATTATTTTATATGATATTTTTACAAAAATAAATTTTACGAATAATATTTTGAGCAAATAATGCTTTCAAGAAACGAAATAACTTGTCATTTTTGAAAATACTTTAG
>BMAV01027182.1:0-39602 GCA_019973955.1 Trichonephila inaurata madagascariensis | reverse complement strand
AGCCGGAAAACGGGAAACCCCTTTTAAAAGGCCCCCCAAAACCCCCGGGGGAAAAACCCCACCCCCCTTGGAAAAGCGTCCCCCCAAGTAACCCCGGGGGCCCGGGCCGGGGAGAATTACCCTTTACCTTTTTTAAAGGGGGGGGATTGGGGGGGCTTAAAAAATTTCAGAAAAATTTCCTTTTAGACCCGGGTGGAAGCCCGGGGGGGAAAAAAAACCGGGGAAAAAACAAAATTGGGGGAAAAACCTTAAAAAATTATCGGGGGAAATTTAACTTTTTGGGGGGAATGGGGGCCCAAAATTTTTTTTGGGAAAAATTTAAATTTTTAAAAAAGGGTTATTTGGAAAAAAGGGGGTTTTTTTTAAAATTCGGGGTTTTTTCCTTTTCAATCCGCAAAAAAGGGGGGGTTTTTCGGGGGCCTTCCGTAAAGGGGGGCCCCAAAATTTGAAAATGTTCCCCAATGTTTTTGGGGTTTTTGAAAAACCCCGGGGGTTTTTGGTTTAAGAAAATTTAAGGGTTTTTACTTAGGGGAAATGAAATTTTTAAAAGGGAAAAATTTGGGGTTTTTTTCCAAAAAAAAAATTTTTAGAAAGGTTAGATTTTTTAAAAGGAAAAAAAATTATTGAAAATGGTGCTTAAAAGTGTTTGGGCTCTAAACAGTGAGGGTTTTTTTCCAACATTGACATTGGTTTTTTCCAAACAGTCCTTGGATTATTGTTCCACCCCGTACAAACGGTCCAGTTTTTCACAATAAAATACTTTTTTGGGGTTTGTAAAAAAATAAAACAATTGCAAGTGTCTGGTCCTCGTGCAATTTTTTTCCGTGAACAGTCCGAAAAAAACCCCTGCTCTTTGTACCACTTTTTCGGGGAAAGGGGTATTGTTTCAAGAGGTTGAAATTTTCAATATTCCCCCCAAACGTTCCCAAACTTCGTCTATAAGGAAACAATTGTGAGGTATTTTCTTTAAACCCGCGATAATGTTTTTTTAATTCAGAAATTAAAATTTCCAAAGGAAAAGCCAATTATGACGCTGTCAATCGAAAAAAAATTTTTTGGGGCAAAACTTATGTTTGGGTTTTGAGCTGTATAATTTTTTAAAGATTAAAAAAAAAAAAAAATTTTTTTTTTGTCTTAAAAACTACCACCTTTTACAATAATATTTCTTTGCCTTTGACAATGTATCGTACCACCTTCACAAAAATCATTTTTTTTCCCTGGGCGAACCTACCTCCTGAACATTTGCCTCTTTTTGTCATTTGCCTCCTGAACGTTTGTCATTTTTCTTTGGGGAAATTTTTTTCTCAAAGCGTGATGGGTGGCGCGCCTACCAGTAGAATGAAGGGACGGAGGCGCACCAACATATCTGCTGCAGTGCCAGTGAGAGTCAGTTCATGAAATACGGCTAGAAGAAATCACCTGGACGACTTCACACGTGGAAAATGATCGGAAAGCTGGAGGAGGGGCGCACTGTCACCAGTGTAGCTGCAGAGTCGGAATCAACAAAAGTGTCGTTTCGCGTGCTTGAAAGCGTTCCAAACCACAGGTACAGTTGTTAGAAAGTTGTTGGTGGTACGCCCGCGACCTTATCGCAGGGGATGACCGATATATCATCCCAGGTGAAAAAGAGATCGAAAGCAGTCAGCAAGCGCCATTGCTCGAAACTCTGTACAGAAACGGGCTGACAAGTGTCGCATTTACTGTGGCCAGACGCCTTCACAAAGGGGCCTGTTCGCCCAGACGTCCGGAACGCTGCCTCCCGTTGAAAGTTGGCCACCGAAGCCGTTTACAGTGGGCCAGAGAAACCGGACAACTGATCAATGGAGTCGTGTCCCCTTTTTACGGATGAGAGTCGGTTCAGTACCAGAAGCGATTCTCAACGCGTCTTGATTTGGGAGAGAGATCAGACCCGGTTTTATCCCAGTAACATCAAGGAAAGACACCATTACGGTGGTCCTGGAGTTCTTAATCTGGGAGACATGCGCTGAATGGGCGAATCCGAGCTTCAAATTTTCGGACAGAGGGTCTGTAACCGGGATCGCCAGCGTACTTCTTCCCAAGTTTTTCCGAGGTGCCATTGGCCCAAATCATTTTTATGAATGACAATGCACGCCACACGCCAAGCGTTGAGGAGAGAAATTGTGCCTCTTGAATATTTATTGTTGACAATTTGTCATTACCTCCTTGACAATTTATCATACCTCCTGAATATTTTATCGTACCTCTTGCACGTTTGTCATTTGCCTCTGGACAATTTATCATACCTCCTGAACATTTGTCATTTGCCTCTTGACAATTTGTCATTTGCCTCCTCAACGTTTGTCATTTCTCTTGGCAGTTTAACGTGCCGCTTCAAAGTGCCAACCATGCCAGTTGTTTCGGATCCGTGCTCTTGTCAACGGGATTGCTTAGTGTGTGGTCGGGGAAAAGAGCCACCCCACGATTGTGCCATCCACGTTGTGTTGGAATCGATGGTGTTTCAAGAACGAATGTTGCACGGCGAACCCAGCGAGGCAAGATTGGAGGAAATTTTACTGAGTGGAAAGGAATATCTACCCTGAGCCATGCACATGACGGACGAAAATGGTGTACGTTGGCAGATGATGTACAATCATGTCAAATGTGGTTTTCCACAACACCATGGAAATTGTTCCCAGAATGTAAAATGAAGCATGGAAAGTTTTTCCACCTTGCTTGGCAAGCTGTAAGATGAAATCTGTACAACCATGTTATTCAAAAAAAATTTTTTTTCCATTGAGAGTATAACAGTTTAAAAAGGCATCCGTTGTAATTCACTCTCAGTGTTTTATCAAGAGTCATCATGTGGTTCAAAATTTCCCCTGCCTCATCAAATCATCCATTGGTTGCTATGGTTGGAAAAAGATGGCAAGCTCTACTTTAGACTGGTGGACGTTGGAGTCTACTCGGTTTATCCAAAAGTAATGAATTTGTTAAAGATTCGACAACCTCAATATTCAAGGCAAAGACGTAAGGTTTTGGCCCATAAACGGGATCCAGGCATGCCGCAAAGATCCAAACTGGTGACTCCCCGACGTGGTCTTTAACATTTTGAATGCCGAACTGTCGTCGTTTTCCACGAGTTTTGTCACCAGTCTCAATGCGGGCTTTGTTTCCGTGGAGAAATCTTGCAGGCAACCTTGTTTGTGGAAAGCTAAAACGTCTCCCCGTCTTGCATGTTCAAGACTCTCCATCCCCAATTCCCAGTCTTGGTGAGAAAATGATCCAAATGTCGGATACAAACACGGATCCTCTTTTTGCGGGATGGTGTATGAGGCCTTTTTGAGGGCGGGGTAGGATATCAGGCTGCCTTGCGGAACTACTTTTGAGAGACTAGCCTCACCTGGAGAGATTCCCCTACCTACCGGCCTCAAAGACTTTAAGCGGAACCTGGAGAGAATTCCTACCTACCTGCTGAACCTGGAGAGAATTTCACCTGCTGAACCTGAAAGAATGCCTTACTCCACTTTGCTGGAGAGACCACCTTCGAGAGGGTGATCCCCTGCTTTTGTGAATGAAATCGAGGTGACTTCACCCCTGATCACTCGTTGTGACAAGGGCCCGCGACAATTTCCCTACCTTCATGTCAAACGCCTGGTTCTGAAAGAGGCTTTTGAACAACAACAACAACAGGCCAATAAAAAGACTCTGTCCAACCATCAAACAGGAAAAACCTTGAGAATCCTACTAACAGATTGTTTCCAAAAACATTGTGTTGTTGGTGCCAGGGTATCATCCTTCATGAAATTGCATAATGATCGCCATTTACCCACTCAATGTAAATAAAATGTGTGTCATCAAGGTTGCTTATTTCTTTTCAAACATGTGTCTGTTTCTTTTATACCATTTTACACTGGTAAAGTAAACCAAGCAACAGGTGGATTTATTGCCATAACTCTACGAAAAATCATCTGAGAGATACAAAAATTGGAAATGAGGGAGTATTTGCAAAAGCATAAAGGATGACGAAAGTTATCGGCGCTGAAAACGGAATACAACGCATACGGTATGGAATCAAACAAAACAAGCTTCTTTATTGAACGCATAGTATCGTGACCTGGCGGTTGTCTATCCAAGCCCAGGAAGAACAACAAGCAGATGTTCATGCAGGCGCCTCATTACAATGGTTAAGCCGCACCCGTCTCCATACCAGAACCAGTTGGTGTAACATTTCTCTGAGGTAGAGTGCCCATTCCTCAATAAACATCTGTTTGAATTTGCCGTTTGCCCGGATGTGTAAGAGTGTACCAAGTCTTCCCAAAAGCATCCCAATTGTTCGATGGGATTTAAATCGCATACGCTACCAATCCATCTGAGTGATATTCTATTTCTTTCCAGCAGCTCAACAGCAATATGCATGTGGCCGTGCATGTCATTCATAAAACGGAAGTTTGGGCCAATGGCACCTCGAAAGACGCACATGGGGGAAGAAGTACTCTCCTCACAATAGCGATCCCCGGTTACACCCTCTGTCGAAAATTTGAAGCTCAGTTCGCCCATTCGGGCAATGTCTCCCCAGACAAGAACTCCAGGACCACCGTAGGTGTCTCTTCCCTTGATGTTACTGGGATAAAACCGGGTCCCGATCTCTCCAAATAAAGACGCGTTGAGAATCGCTTCTGGTCCCCTGAACCGACTCTCACCCCGTAAGAGGACACGACTTCTGATCAGTTGTCCAGTTTTGTGCTCTGGCCCACTGTAAACGGTGGCTTGGTGGCAACTTTCAACGGGAGGCAGCGTTCCGGACGTCGGGCGAACAGGCCCCTTTGTGAAGGCGTCTGGCCACAGTAAACCGCGACACTTGTCAACCCGTTTCTGTACAGAGTTTCGGGAGCAATGGCGCTTGCTGACTGTTTTGATTTTCTTTTCACCTGCAGGATGATATATCGGTCATCCCCTCATTTGTCGCCCTTTGGCGGCCACCACCAACCTTTCTAACAACTGTACCTGTGGTTTGGAACGCTCCAAGCACGCGAAACGACACTTTTGTTGATTCCGAACTCTGCAGCTACACTGGTGACAGTACGCCTCCCTCCAGCTTTCCGATCATTTTTCCACGTGTGAAGTCGTCCAGGTGATTTCTTCTAGCCGTATTTCATGAACGGGACCACTGGCACTTGCAGCGAATATGCGAATTGCGCTCGTCCTTCATTTTTTATTCTACTGTTGAGCAGAGCGCGCCTACATCACGCGTTTTGCGTACGCTCTCCAGTTTCGACGTTTTGTTCCTGATATTTGCATACGCATGACGTTTCTACTGACTTACGTGTTCACTGTACTGATCTCCAGACCTCCTTTTCTGCAATTTCATGGCTATCTGCTAAATTTTTACATTGTTGCTTAAGTTTTGCACAGCAGTGTAATTGTTTCCTCATTTCATCCTTTGGATCAGTCCCTTCAACAATTTATTCTTGGGATTCCTTATCAGTCGAATGGACCTATGAAAAGCCACTTCCTCCTTCTCTCTACTATAAAAGCAGAGGCTCAAAAGCCAGTCGCATCATTTTATTCACGAGACATGGAAGACGAACGAGCTTTCACGCTGAATCTTACCTTGTACCAAGAGGCAGACCTTGGTGATTACATCACCTTCATGATGAAATTTCGGATCGTTTTAAACAGTTTGAAACCTTCCGAGGTGATTCAACTCGAAACCGTTTATGCCATAGACATTATCGATCTGCTGATGCAAGTCCTACCTGACCACGAGCCCCATGACGTGCCTTGGTTCGAGTGTTTTTCCTATTTCGAACCGGCCGACTTGCACAGTGATTACATGGAGCGAGAGACCGCCAAAGGGAAAGGCGCCTTCATCCAAGCCCTGTGGACTGAATATGCCAAACCTAAATTTTATGGTTTGGTGTATAAAGCTTGGAGATAACACGGTGCTCAAACCTTGACCACCTGGACTCTATTGGCTCAAGCGTGTTGGACGGGTGTTTTGGGCAGAATGCAACTATAGCGTATCAAGCAAAGCCATACGCGTGTCCACTTGCCTCAGCACGTGATGCACTGGTTGTGAAAAGACGCACTGCGGTCATGTAAGCCACATACGTTACTCGACGGTGAGAGAGTAGAAACACCTGCCTCCTCTGCAGAACCCCCAACCGATTGAGGTCATCCAACCCTTAGACACCGTCATGAGCCTCAGGGTCAGGAGAATGATTACCGATGACCAGTAATCATTCTCCCATTTTTGCCCTCTCTGTATGTTGCTGTTGACACCTTTGCACGCAGCACTGCGACATAACCTTCCTGTGATGACTATGTCGTTCCGGATCCGCGTAAGCTAGAGGTGTGGGATTATCAAAATGATGAGACATATTGGTTTCTCAATACAACTTTTATTAAGAATAACTTATATTACTTACCCTAATTGACAACTTCTTCTTAAAGTGAGAGTTAACACCACCTTTATATTCAAGTCAGATCACGCAACTAGATCATTTATCTTAATTATAATTAATTAACTGATTCGTCTAACTTCCTATACAAAATATTACCTTTTTGTAGAGTCTCCTTCCTTCACCAATAGAGAGAATACCTATAACTTACCTTCTTAACTACGAAGATTCAGACTTCTTTATAATGAACACTTCCTTCTTTTTCAGAGATATAAGACATCTAACTCGTGATCAGAATGATTCCACACTAAGTTATTCTAAACTTGCCGCTCCCATCATCAAAGCTTCTATCCCTTTAAAGTATATCTCATTTACATATTTGATCTGTTTATCTTCTTGGTATTGGGTTGGAAAGGTTTTGCCATTAATCGTGGCCGTCAAAGAACATAGGAGTTATGTTAGCAGAAGGACGCGAGAGACGTCACAGCACTTTACAACTCTCCTCTCTCAAAATACTATTGCACGCAACACTTGTGCAACTCTCAAAAAATATTTATGGGGCCCAGGTTGAAACGCACAGCCTTCTTTATCCTTCCTGTCAGCCCCCGGGTCAAGGTTGATCCAAACCTCGTACCGTCCATTTCTTAATCCTTATCAGTCGAATCGACGAATCAGAAGCCACTTCCGTGTTTTCTCTGCTATAAAAGCAGGGCTCAAAAGGCAGTCGCCTTATTTTATTCACGAGACATGGAGGACGAATATGCTCTCCAATCTTGCCGTCTACCAAGGGGCAGACCTTGAAGATTATATTAATTTTATGATACAGTTTCGATCAAACGCCTTGAAACCGCCACAACGTCATTGCTCTCGAACCCATTCTATATACGGATTCCTGTAGCAGACGCAACAGTTGCTACCAAATCTTGACTCCCGGGAGATTCCTACGTTCGAGATTTTTGCATACTTTGAACCGGCGGACGCAAGCGACGAGAATACTTAAACAGGAGGCCAGCAAGGGGAAAGGGCGCCTTTATCGGAACCGTGTGATTGCATTCAAAGCCCAAACTGTACAATTTGGTGCACAGGGTTTGGACCATGAGCATGGTCCCCAGACTCCTAGCCCCTCTGATGGGCTATTCTCAAATCGTGCTGAATGGGTGCTACGTAAGGGCAGGCCCGATGTGTTTCAAGTGCCTCGATTCCCGCCCCATCTTCACTCCCATCCATTGGCCCCAGAGAACGCAGTGTGGGCACGTGTTTCACACAAGGTGTCTTTCGCAACATCTGGACATTTACACCACTCCATCCTTCTGCAGAAAGAATACCTAATAGGTCTTATAAACACTGCCGTTGAGCCCCGTGAAAAATGGTAGAATGGTTACTGAAAGGAGCACATAGTCAGACCAGTAACTGCTCTCCCATTTTCTTGGGTCCCTCCTCTCACCAACGTTGGCAGAGCATTTTATGGATGTGGAAATTTTTTCATTGGAAAATATTTTTTATGGATGTGGAAATTTGGAAAATATTTTTACGCCACTGTTTAAATTCATTTGTATTTTATTCATGTCACCTGTATTTCATTCAATTATATATTTTAATTTTTTATTCTTTATATTTTCATCATGACACTCACCTTATCATTACATAAACTCATGGTCATACCTCAAAAACTCAAAGGTTTCTTCTTATAGTAGTAACTGCGATAATGGGCATGGGTGTAGCAGGTAAATAAGCACGTAAAGGGTCAAATGTTGTGCCTTTTTGAGGTAAATACGAGAGATTGGAGGCAAAATAGAACCATTGTGTAAGGAGGGAAAGGGTGTTAAAAAATCATGAAAAGGAGACAGGATGTGGAATAAATGTGGACAAGATTGTACTGAAATAATAGAAGGGAAGCCTTTCCATCCAGACGGTCATCACAGGCAGCCAGACCATTCAACGTTGGACATGCCGGCGTGTCCATCGAGCCCCGTCTTCTCCCAAGGGTGTCATTCAAAGGGGGAAAAGAGGCGTGCATCGTTCAAAGGAGGAAACATAAACAGGGAAACGGGGAAACTCAAAGGAACACAGGTCAAGCGTGCAATGGGAAAATCCAAATGAGGAAACTCTAAATATCAAATGGGGAAACGGGGAGACCCAAACAGGCCAAGCGTGCAAGGTCAACTGGCAAACGTGCAAGGTCAACAGGCAAACGTGCAAGGTCAACAGGCAAACGTGCAATATCAACAGGCAAAACATGCAATGGAGACAGGCCAAGCATGCAATGGAGACAGACCAAGCATGCACAATGAGGACAGACCAAACATGAAATGAGCCAAGCATAAAACAAACCAAATATGGATTTTTTTCACGTAATTTAATAAATAAGGTCAATGCTCACTTGTTACACAATCACTTTTGGACAGCGACCAGCGACATGTTCAAATCCTCTACTTCTTTTTACAGACATTGAGACATAGCCATCCTGCGATAGCCATGTCTTACGTGATCCGCGTAAGCTAGAGGTGTGGGATTATCTAAAAGATGAGACATTTTGGATTCTTAACACAACTTTTATTAAGAATAACTTAAATTACTTAATTCTAAATAACAACTTTTTAAGTGAGAATAAGCCACCAATTAAACTGAATATTCAAGTCAGACCCACAACTAGATCACTTATCTTAATTTATATTTAATTAACTGCCTAATCTAACTTCCTATACAAAATATTACCTTTTATAGAGTCACCTTCCTTCCTAGGTTGAAGATATTCCTATTATGTTAATTGTAGTGAGAATACTCAGGTTTTCTTAATCCTTATTATAATTAATGGCGATGAGCGTATCCTTCTTCCAGAGCTGTGGGGACGTCTAACATTTATTCCGGACTTTTCCCACACTAAGTTATCTCTAGGCTTGCCGTACTATCTCACCAAACCTTCTACCCTTTTTTAAAGTATATCCCATTTGCATTTTTTCGTTCTGTTTCTCTTCTTGGTTTTGGGGTTTGGGAAAAGTTTTGCCATTAATCGTGGCCGTCAAAGAACTTAGGAGTTATGTTAGAAGAAGAACGCGAGAGACGTCACAACCCTCCAAGAAGAAAAAAAGTGATTTATTTATGGTTCTCAATGCCCTTAATAAATTACGTGCCTAAATTTTTATTTCTGGAACTCTTCGCTTTAAGTTTTATTTTTAAAATTTTTAACTTTGAATCCTCATTTTAACTTCTATAATTTCCAATATTTATCTTGACTTTAATTTTCATTACTCATCATAGAATTAAATTTAATATTCAACTTAATTTTAAATTTAAACTCGTGACAATAAATTTTATTCCATTAACTAGGCCAACATTAATAATTGCTGTTTAATTATGGTTCACTCTCACTTTTTACATATATACTCTTAAAGTAACTATACACTTAAATTTTTTTAGAACTTTTCCTGGGTGCGCAGACCCAAACTTTGCATCCGTATCATCATTTCATATGGAGCTGGAATTTCTGCTCCACTTTTTTCCGTGTTGAGGTTACATATCATCTATTGCTACTATTTTCAGGGTCTGTCGCCCTGAAATGAAAACTCTCTGAGTTACTTTGTCCAATTTATGTTTACATAATACCAATAAGTTTCACAATTTTTATGCATTATATATTATTTGTAAATCACAATAAATTTTCATCTCCATCCCCACATCTGGTTCCAAAAAACTCCCAATGAGCCGCGCAGCGCCGTTAATATTATTGTTAGTGCCCTGACTACGCCGCGTTTCCCCGAACCAGATGCCTCATAATACGGAACAATACAATAACATATATATATACATATTATACATTTTATATAATTACAAACATTTTTCAATAAACCATTAAAACAAATAACCAAAGGAATTGTCGCATCTCACGAAGTCATACATCGAAGCAAACAAATGTGCAATTACAATTGTTTTCTCCAAAAGAGAAAAAATTTTTAACAAGTCAAAAGTTCAAAAATAAATATACACTCATTGTAGTGTCAACTTTTGCTTGGCTTATAACTTTTAAACACCGCCCGAGACTTCTTTTCTTTGCAATAAATTCTTCCGACCACTTTTTGGGAAAGATAAAAAAATGAAACAATACAACCTGATTTTTATTTGTCCCCATATTGAGCTCCAATGACGAGGTGCTATACTTTTTTTTTTCCTTTTTTCTTATTCCTTGGCTGCATTGGAATTCTTTTATGATGATTCCCGTGGGCTTGTAATCTCCTTTGTCCGCTCTTCTTTTTAGGTCTTGCTTCCTTGGCCGGTCTGGACTCTTGATCCTTTCTCATGCGTGGCCTTAAGTAGTAGTTCTTTCCATCTGGAACTTCAGTTGTCTCCGTCTTGTTCTTTTTCCTACTTATATAAATAGTACTGGATGACAATGGTCTTTTGTTAATATTATTGTGTCCCTTTTTGTGCCACTTTCTCTGTGGTCCACTTGCCCCCGATCCATATGATCTTTTCATTCCCCTTTTCGAATTTTTTCCTTTTTACTTTTCCTGTCGTTCTTAAATGAACTAGGAAGCGATCTGACCAGTGATCTGCGTTTATCGGTCCTATCTGTATTTTTATATTGTTTTGATTGGCGATTAATCCCTTTTGCCTCTAACTTACGTTTCACCGCAGATCTTTCTTTCCCATAGTGTGACTCATTTAATCTTTGATGTACATTTTCCGAAGTACTAGTTTCCTGACGTGATCTGATACTATCTGGGTTACCTGTTCTTAACTCGACCTCGTCACATTTCCTATGACGATATATTCTTATTTGATCAACGTTAACCGTTAATCTTTTTCCTGATTTCCATATTACAATATTATTGTTATTTCTTACTTCTAATACTCTATAGGGTCCTTCAAATTTTTGTTTAAATTTAGCGCAGACTTTATTAGCTGCTGAACTTAAAATTCAACTATAATATGTTTACTTAAGCAAAAAGCTAGCATTTTTAAATTTAAGAATGTCAATGCTATGTCTGTCATTTATAGAAAATAATCAAACTATCTAGAAAAATAAAGATTTCTCAAGAAGTAATCATTGAAAAACAATTATTAGTCTAAAATTTTATATTCCCTTAAAATACAAAATCATTATTAAAAGGGTTTATTCCCTTTCCTAATAATTTTAATAACTTAACAACAAATAAACCACATTTTTCTAATAGAATTAGAAAAAATATTTTTAATTATCCAACAGAAAACCCCCAAAAAATTTAAAAAAAACCTCACACTGAAAGAGTGGGTTTTTTCTCAATTTTAAACAGTTGAATTTATTAAAAAAATTAAACAGAAAATTTACAATTTTATATGTTTTCAAAAAATATGTTTTGTTAACTGCAAAAGTAATAATGTATAATCTTAAAAAATAATAACAATGCACACATTCCTAAAAGGAAATAAATTAACTGATGAAAATCAATTAAATATAAAATTTTATAAGAAAAACTATTGAATAAGCAATATCAGCAGGAAAAAAAATTTATAAAATTTCAGTTCAGGTAGAGTTTAATATTTTCTTTTTTTTTTTCCCCTTTTTTCAAACTTTTAATATACCTTGACTCAAAGAAAATAAATTTTATCAATAGTCTTTAGAAAACATATATTGTTTAATATTACACAATACTACATCCTCATGCATTTTTTTTTTTTTACAAATTAAAAAAATTATATATGAAAACAAAATAATAAAATTTTTCAGCTGTAATTTCACATTATATCTTTTTTCCATATAAAAACTGAAAAAATTTCTAAGACAAATTTTTCGAAGTTTAATTTTTTTTTTTATGAAAATGAAACAAAATAATTAAATATTAAAATACATCACGTAAGTTTCTAATTACTTTTTAATTATTTATGACTTTTAGCTAATGTTAAGAACTCTGATACAATATATCACTAAAATATTAAGATGCATGATCAATTTAAAATATAAATTTTAATTGCATCTTGAATATTTCCTGTTACCTACATTATCTATCAGGTTTAAGCAAAAATAAAACTTTTCTAAAAAAAATCAAAATTTCCCACACACCTTTAAATTTTTTTAAATAATTTGCCCATTATTTGAGAACCTTTAAAACATCATGTTTCAAAAAATAAATTATACACTTACATCATAGAATGGCTTGTTAATTGAAACTATGAGTCAGAAGACTTTTACAGAAAAAAAAACAGCTTTATAGCAATGAAACATATGAAAGTTACATGAATATTTGCATACATGATGACATTTCATATTCTATGTACACTTCCTTGTTTTTCCTATGTTGCAGATGAAGGTCCATCCGTAATTTTTTCAAGTCCACATTTTAACAAGTATGAATATAGCTGATTATTGACTGAACGCAGTTCTTCTATAGATTCTGGATAAAGTGCCTCTTGGAATATACCTTCAGATGCTGATTCAATAGTTGTAATTGGAGTTGTGACCGGAGTATTTAAAATGTTTTCACTGAAAATTTCAGCTGGTTCATTTTCATGTATAAAAGTAAGGGTCTTTGAATGAATCTTAGATTCAATACATTTTCGCACAGAGCGATCACTTATAATCTCTTTCATAAAAGGTCGAACATGAAACTGAGGCAGAACCAATTCTTTAAGCCCTATTGGTCTCATTGCCAGAAAGGCATTAGTTAAAGAGCCTTCTAATGTAATAGTCATAACACATGACATGCAAGGTATATCCCATAATTTGCATGTTCCATCTTCACATGCTGTCAATAATCTTGATCCTTCAATGAAGAAGGAGAAGGAAATAATTTTTCCTTGGTGTATTTTAAGTTGCACTGGCACTTCATTTGAGTGAATTTCTCTAGGTAAAACTTCATATGTAACTATTTGATATAAACAGCCATCACGATCACCTAAAAAAATGTAGTATTCCATGGGATCCATGATAACAGCTGTTAATGATGTGTCCATACATATTGATGACAGTAACATTAAAGAATCCAATTCATATACCTTGCATGACATATCTACAGAAACAGTTGCAGCACGAGAAGAAAGAGGTCCAATGTAAATGTCAGTGACTTCAGCAGAATGATGATTCCAAACAGCAAGAGGCTTCACTGGTTCATTCCGTTTGTTAACATCAATCATCTGGGCTAGTATCCATACTATTACATGACCATCCTTACCACCTGATAAAACACGAGAGTCATCTCCAGTAAACTTTAAACATGTCACATCCTGATAATGACGTTCAATGACATTCAAGAGTTCACCAGTGCTGATCTGCCACACATAAATACTTTCTTTGATACCAGCTACACAATAAGTACCACAACTACTAACAGTGAGTGCAGAAACTATTCCAGGACACACAAAAATTCCCAATTTCTTCCTTTCTCAAGTTAGTTACTGTCCACACTTTAATTACTGGTCGTTTTTGTACAGCCCCAATAAGATAATCTTCTCCTATAAGGCAAAGAGTCTTGGGTGAAATTTCACGACATTTGGAATAACTAGCAAGTAAATTTCCATTCTTAGAGTCATGTGCTGCACAAATACTACTAGAAGTTATGATAACTTCAGGTATTGAATCCATAGCAATTTGTTCTTTCTTCAAGAAAACACATACAAACGTTTCTCACCGGTATGCTTCTTTTGGAAGCCGTTAAATATAGAACACTTTCTTAGAAGAGGAGAGGGGCAGGAAACAGGGGGACGACATTCCGCATGGTTACAGAGTCAATCAATTTTCTCGCCAATATCAGCGCCTCCTTTGAAAACAATGCCAAACATTTCATTTCCTCCGTATTTGTGGACCATATCGCACCATACACACAAGTCGGCTTCGCTTCGAATCCGCTTGAAATGATTCCTACCGGTAACCTTTCAGCCGAATCAGAAGTTCGATAACAAACACACACCCACCGTAAAGTCAAACAGTACTTTCAAGGTCGATGGTCAAGGCGTATCCTTCTTCCAGAGCTGTGGACGCCCCAACATTTTTTCCCGGGACTTTTCCCCCACCCCCTTTTATTCTATGCTTCCCGTACTATCTCACCAAACCTTTTTACCCTTTTTTAAAGTATATCCCATTTGATATTGTTCTGTTTTCTTTTTGGTTTTGGGGTTTGGGGTTTTTTTGCCATTAATCGGGGCCCCGCAAAGAACTTAGGAGTTTTTTAGAAGAAGAACCCGAGAGACGCAAAATTTCCGGTAGATGGTCCAGCCCCCCGTGTGCTGCCCCGAATGTCGGGACCCAAATGACCGTACGTCACTTTAGAACCCAGGGCCCCCCAAAAAAATATAATCTGACTGTCGTGGGCAATGCATGTTTTGCTTCGGTAGGAAACATTGGCCTTATGGAAAAAAAGAATCGTCCTGAAAACGTAAACCCATGTCACGGCGTGTTGCAACGTTTCGATAGAGGATCCCAAGATAAATGAGGAGGGATAAAAAGAGACGGGGGAAACAGAGGAAGAAGTGTGTGGATGTAGACATTTTCAACCCGTCCCTGGAAATGCAGGGTCACGCAAAGACCGATTGAGCGAATTTTGGGGTTTTACGTTTCCCCTGTTGGAAAACCAGAAATGTGGGAGGAAGGGATCAAATTTCAAGGGAGTTTGGAAAAGACGTGTGGGACATCCAGCGTTATTGAGGGCGGATTTGATGGGTTTCACATTATGGTAAAACATGACATGTTTATACATTTCGAAGGAGATGGAAAAGATTCATAAAGTGTTATATTCCCTTTTGGTGCTGTGCGAGGGGTTGGTGAATGAAAAGGGAAAACACAACATCGACACATGATTCTGGCGTGCTAACCAGAGAGTTTGTTTAAAGACGTGGGAAAGGAAAAATTGTTATAAATTTTCCAAACAGCGGTCGGGCCAAAAATGTGTCAAGATTAAAGTGCATTTCATCTGGTGCGAACCATCCTGTAGGGGAGTAAAAAGGGAAATCCTCGTGTGACAAGGGCGAGTTTAAAAACAATTTGATGGACCCGGGTCGATTTCCCACACATCAATCGACCCGGGATCCGCCAGTATTGCCTTCTGTACTCTGTTTCCGGGAGGGATAAAAAAAATTCTTTGGGAGCAGGTGGGCAAAAATGTGGCCAAGTGGGAAAAGACACAGGTGAGCAGATGCGTGAGGTCATTTAAAATGGAGTGTACCCATCCATGTACGGGGGGAAGTTTGTAACTGTGGGATCCCCCTGCATCCGCGTTACGGGGAAAACGGAGGAAGGACCCTCTGGGGTTGAATCTATACGGTAACAAAAAAGTGCATGTAAAAGAGGGAAACAATGGGAACGAATGTGTGTTTCAACGGATTAGAGACGAAATGTACGTGTTGCCTCGCAAACAACAAAATATTATGAATGAAATTAAGAAAGTAAAACAAGAGGGGCCCATGGCCCGGGGGATATTGAGGGCCAAACTCAACGAGATGAAAGCGAAAACGACCTGATTAAAAGGGAAAAGGATTTTTAAAAGGAAAATGACGTGTTAAAAAACCAAAGAAAATGAATTAAACTCTAAATTAAGGAAAGTTACGCGAAAAAAAAAATTTTAAAAGGGATATTACAGGGGAAAAAAAAGGACAGAGTGTCTTCCAATCCATGGCGTTGGAACACTCGGGTGGTTATTTGATTTTCCTTCAGCTGTTCAACTTTTTTCCCCCCCGCACATTTTCCAGACTGAACAAAGTTGATGGCTTTCAAAAATGAAACATACATGGAAGATACTTATAAAAGCCTTATAAAAAAAAAAATTTTTTTTTAAGCAATGCAATATTTTTTGACAGTAGAGTTTAAACCCACTCATCTCAGATTCACCTGCAAAATAAATTTCCCCCAGACTATGATGATTTTATTGACGTGTTTAGTGTGCCAACACCTATTTCACCTTTGCCACCGACTCCAGTGGCTTCTCCATCCCATGAGCCATCTCAAGATGTGATTTATGAGTCGTTACCTCCCATGGAACCATCTACGATTTCCGAGTCACCTTTGAAAGATTTGCCACCCATGGAACAACATTTTTCCCGAGTCCCCTTTTTGAAAGATTTGCACCCACGGAACCATCTACGGTTCCCACTTTGAAAGATTTGCCTCCCGTGAATTCTAAGCCACCAGTTGATTCTAAGCCACCTAAAGTTTCTAAATCACTTAAAGTTTCTACTTGACCTGAATCACTTGTAAAGAAGGCACCTGTCAAGAAGGTGGCTTCCGTCGTTCATCGAGAGCATTCTCCACGTCCGCGATCCAGGGAAAGACGGAAAGAGGAAAGACGAAATGAGGATCAAAGACCACGAGATCTCAGGTTGTATAGCAGACCCGATTTCAGACCCCGTATCAAAAGCCCCATTTCAAACCCCCGTATCCAAGGCCCCATTTAAAGAGAGTTTTTCAGAGACCCCCTTATGCACAGCAATTGATGCCCTCTTCCCAGGAAAATGCCGCTTTTCCACAGCCAAGGTTTCGCCATTGGTATCAAAGACCAGGGTTTCACGCTGACCAACGGATGCCATGGATCGGAAATGTCCAACGAACAGTTTAAATTTTTAATCAATGCGGTACCATTTGTGTCACCGACTCCTATTCCAAGCAAACATTTAAGGAGATTCGCCCCCAGCCCTGAGTCCATTCAAACAGACTCGTGATGCTTTTAAATTCCAACGGACGCGAGTTGGGGAATGTCCGTTTTGTAATCAGACCCATTGTCATGTTGTTTGCCGTGCAAGGCTTTTCCCATTCTCCACCAACCCATCAATCCCATTTTTCACCTCGTCGAACAAATTGGTACGATGGCTCCGCCCACACCCCGTTTGAAAGTATAAAAGGCCGAGGGTCTCGACGTTTTCCATCAGTTGCCCCCGACCGCCAGCACGATGAATCAAATCGATCCCTTTCCCCCGAGCAATTTTCCACGACCGTGGTGCCTGGATGCCCGAGAAACCAGACCCCTTTGGGAATATGCCACTGGCAGGGTCCGTGTTGCATCATTTACCAGGAACCCAACACGAAACGTGTTTTGTCTGGTTTTTCAAAGACAATTGGTCCCAAAAAAAACGCTGGTGGATAATTTCAAGGGCCATCCGGGAGGCGAAACACGTGAACGAATTCAGGCCCGACGATGTCTTGGGGAAGAAAATTCCAAAGGACTTTTGAGAAACCAGCCCGACCCCTGAAAAAAGGACAAAAGGAGGGTGTACATTTATAACATTTTTTTTGTCAAAAAGGTTTTTACGTTTGGTTTCCCGGGACGGTCATAAGGGGAAAATTCATCATTAAAAACGACCCACGTCCCCATGCTATCTATGAATTTCCCCCTCCGCCAGGTTGGAACCCAATTTGTTTAGGAGGAGTTTTGAGCCGTTTGACCAGATGCCTATCACGAATGGTGTTGGCCCACACGGGCCGATCCCAGCTGGAACACGTTCTTTTTTGTTGACGGTTAAAAAAGACTGTGTTTGGTTTGGACATTTCCCCGAAACCATTCTCCCCTTGGGGGGAATGGATTTAACTTTTGGGGGTTTTTGAAAAAAGAAACGATTTGATCAAAAGCTCCGCTACCGCCTCCGACTGCCTGTCCCTGCAAAACCCACAAACGGTTTTGGGAAAAACAGCCTGGGCCCCCTCCAAAACACAGGCTTCAAAACAGATCCAAAGTGATCATCAACCCCCTCATCAGACCTCTGAACAGGGGATCCAGTGTTGATTGCCAGACCTACAACGCCGACCCTCCTCAACCCGTGATTATTCCAGAGCCAGCCCCCTTTCAGATATCTGCGACACCGAGTCACACCTCAACCCCTGTGCAAAATACCTTTCCAAGTAGATATGTTCCAGCTATACAGATACCGGACACCTCAACCCCCTTTCAGATACCAGATCCACCAGTTTCAACCACCTGTGCAGCTTTTTTCACCAGATCCACCTAACCCCTGTGCAAATACCGTTCCAACTGTGCAAACCCAGCGCCACCTGAGCGACGACACCTCATCCTGTGCAGATACCCGATCCACCAGTCACCAACCACCTGACAATTCCTTTTTCCAGATCCACCTGTGCAACTTCTTTTGCCAGATCCACCTGTGGTCGAGACTTTGGAGCCGACCCTTATGGACGACTTTTCAATGGATCAGATCATGTCGTCCGTATTTGGAGACTACTCGCCACAGGAGATTCGCAACCCATACCCAAGAACCCCAGGTGTTGACACGGTGTTTTCCCCCTGTTTATGAGAGTAACGATTCATCTCGTTTTTGGATCAATTTGAAACAGAGTTGGCCAGTGAGCAGAAGAAACACCATGGACTTCATGCCCCGGGTTGAAAAAAAAATGTGGGAAAAAAAGGGTTTAAAGGATTAAACCGTTGGATCTTGTCTGTCACTTGTTTTTTTTTCTTGATGTAAATATTTTTTTTTGTAAATAATTTTTTAAAGTGTAAATATTGTAAATAAATTTTGATGTAAATAATTTTTTGTAAATATTGTAAATATTTTTTTGTCAATATTGTAAATATTTTTTTTGTCAATATTGTAAATATTTTTTTTGTCAATAAATTTCATGTTTGCTGAAACAAGTCTCATTTTTTTGTCGAAAAAAATACCAAACTTAGACAAGAGCCGAAAAATGGTTTCGGTGCAAAATTTATTGAACCAGTGTCGACATCGCACCACGATCGTGTTTGGAAATCTGGGGCGGGGGCCCGGGTCGAGTCCCGTATTACGAGCAAGACTATCCCTATACCATCCTGTTTGAACGCAACTTTTGGCACATTCCTCGATCGTTTGGAAAACGGGGATTGTGTTTACGAGTCATTTGGGCTGACGTGGGACCAAGGGGTGAGGGGGATTCTTTTAAGTGGGTCGTCCCCGTCTCGCCGAGTTTGGGATGCGTACGCCTCGAAAATGGAGGCGTACCTTTTTATTTTACAAATGCACCCCGAGTCGCAGATTTCGAATTTGACGTGGTTGGGGGATTGGGAAATGCATCGAGACGACAATGTCCCTTGGCACATGGTGGGTTTCCCCCCTGGAAGCGGGCTTTGGGAAAAAACGGCAGCGCTCAGAAAAGGGGGTTGGGGAGGGGGTGCCCTCTGACGCACGCTCCTCGAGCATATATAAAGCGAGCCGCCAGCCGCTAGCCCTCATTTGTTTTTTTGAAGCAAATGTCGTTCGAGTCAACCAGCCTATTTTGCTCATGCCCACGGCCCACGAGGGCAAATCGGCCCCCCGAATTGTCCATTGCCACGATTCCCGGGGGTGGGGCGATCCCGAAGGATTGGCATCACCGTGAATCATGCCGGGCAGACGTCCAAGCCCAAAGAGGTTCGATCCAACTGACGAAAAAAGCTCGTTTTGCCTGGTACACCACCCGTTACCCATGAGTGTGCCCCTAGAATACCCGCCCCTTTCGGGGGGAAAATTTTGTCAGCTGGCCCAAAAGGGGAAAGATGGTGGTCGGGGGAAAGGAGCAACAAAAAAAATTTCAAGAGCTCGGGCGTTTGCCATGGCTCGGAGACGCCCCCCATTCAAAGACATTCGCGATGGAACCTTTCAACCCGTGCATGAAGGGGACGAGGGAAAAGGACATTTCGTACGCACCATGGTTCCCACAATATGCCAAATACCCAGCAGTTTAACAAGCTGATGCGGAATTGAGCTAAAAATGACGGTACTGACACAGGTGGATATTGGGTCCGAAAGGGGTCGAGTCGACAAAAAAATCACCCCCGGGCCCCTTTTTTTGGGGCCCAAAGGTAAAGATTGAGACCCCCTTTTTAAAAAATTTTACCGAATTTCATCCAATTTATGCTGAAGGCGCTGTTTAAAAAATAATGCACCAAGATTGATTTTATTTTTTTGGAACATTAAAAGTTTAGGGGGGGTCTCATGTGTGCAGAGTGAAAAATTTCCCTTCAAGGTTGAAAGTATGGTAAAAAAATCTATAATAGTATCCACAAGATGTCAAGATTCAAGGGTTTGGGAAAAATCAGCCAATAGGGAAACGATTCACGTGACCCGGCAAATATAAAAGGCGAGTCAGCCGCCAGAATTCACTCTGCAACAGTATGTCTCCCAGCCTTTTCGCCCCCCGCCAACGGTTTTTACCATGGTGGTAACCGTCCATTGCCAGCATTTCCGAGGATGGCAAAACCCAAGTGATTTGTACACGGTGGATCACTCCCCCCCTCCCCCACGACCTCCAAAAACGATCGACCAAACCCGGGAAACAAAGCGGCTCGCCCGAAAAAACCCCCATCCGCCTAAATCTTTTCCCCCAGGGGCTTTTTCACCCGGGAAAACAGAAATCGGTCGCCGACCAGCGAAAATTTTTCCGATTTTTTCCCAACCGGAAACGCGCCCCCTTTTTTTGGGGAAAGACCCACCCGCCGAACCCAATGAGGGGCCAAAACCCTTTGAATTTCCGGGGTGCCCAAAAGGTGAATCGTATCGATTTTGGCGATACCTGCAGATTTTAACAAGCTGCAGGCTGAATGCAAAAAAAAGAATGCCCCTTAAGGGGGGAGTAAAAAAGGGGGATCGAGTCACACAAGAGTCGACTTCCCGGGCCCCCTTTTTCAAGACATACACATGCCAACGTTGGAAGGCATCTTTTTAAAATTCGCGCATCGCAACATGTGCATCAGCCAATAGGAATGTTTTATGACACCACTGAGTATAAAAAAGGGCCCTTTGCAGGCAGCCTTTAAAACAGTCATATTGTCTTGGAGCATGCTAAAAGTGTTAAGACTGTCAGATTTGAAGTGATTCATATTCTCAGATTCTGGCAGTCTTATCGGTAATGTGAGACATAGCCATCCTGCGATAGTTATGTCTTGCGGGATCCGCGTAAGCTAGAGAGGTGGGATTATCTAAAAGATGAGACATTTTGGATTCTTAACACAACTTTTTATTAAGACAACTTTAAATTACTTCTTAATTCTAAATTACAACTTCTTTTAAGTGAGAATAAGCCACCAATTAAACTGAATATACAAGTCAGATCGCAACTAGATCACTTATCTTAATTATACACTTAACTGTCTAATCTAACTTCCTATATGCCAAAATATTACCTTTTATAGAGTCACCTTCCTTCCTAGAAGGTTGAAGATATATTCCTATTATGTTATTTGTAGAGAATACCAGGCTTTCTTAATCCTTCTTCTTATAATTAATGACGATGAGCGTATCCTTCTTCCAGAGCTGTGGTAGGACGTCTAACATTTATTCCGAACAATTCCGCACTAAGTTATCTCTAGGCTTGCTGTCTTATCTCACCAAACCCTCTATGCTTTTAAAGTATATCTCATTTGCATATTCGTTCTGTTCTCTGGTATTGGGTTGGAAAAGTTTTGCCATTAATCGTGGCTGTCAAAGAACTTAGAGTTATGTTAGAAGAAAACGCGAGAGACGTCACAAATGTTTTTGGTCAAAATCTTCAAATCTGAAAAATTGGGGATCGAGCCACTGGTCCCTCTTTTTTCGGGTCCATTTATACACCAAGATTAGAATGCATCAAATATAAATGAGACTTACCTGTTGATAATTGTCGTCGGTTTTTTGAAGACACACACCAAGATTGCAGAGCTTGTCTTCTTGAAGGGCTGCGGTAGCCCAGTGGTTAAGGTATCGGACCATGGCAGGCATGTCATGAGTTCGAGCCCTATACCACTGAAGACCCGCCGTGTAGGGCAGCGCGGATGTCGCTAAATCTGTCGAGAGCTGAAATGTCCTCCCCGTTGGTGTGGTGTGGTAGTTAGGAGAGGGGGTGCCAGTCAGGTGTCGTCCACGTCACTCTGACCATGGTTCGTACCATGTGGTCCGTCGCCAAAAGCCCTCGTGTAGCCAGTGGACGTTAATATTCACTCACTCACCACCACTTGTCTCGTTGAGGCACATGTTCCTTGCTTTTCGCACCAAGATTGGAGGGCTTGTCTCGTTGAGTTGGCATCCCCCATTTTCTCACCAAGATGCATACATTTCATTTGTGGATGACCCCCTGTCTAAACTGCCCTCTGGAGTGGGAAACAGAAGTGCCCCTTTCTCAGCCCGTGAAAAAAATATTTTGGGAGAAATCGAAAAATTTGTTTGTTCATAGTACATGGCTCTCAGTAGAACTTGGAAGGATAATTGAATCGAGACCCTACATTCAACTTTGGGATAAAGGCTGGGTGAAAAATGAACAAGATTCATACAAAAGAGCAGTTAAAACTGCCATGTTGGATTGAAATCTTGAATGCAAGTGTGTTGGGATAAAAGTAGGGGAAAATGCAGCTAATAGCTGTTAGAAAGAGCCGTTTGAACAGAAAAGGGGAAACGAAAACAACAAAAATACGGTGTTGAGAGGGTGCTCCGTTTCAAACGAGATGAAGTTTTAATGATTCATTTCAAATCATGAGCTGCTTTCAACAAAACGAGATGGTGATTCATTTCTAAAATGAGATGGTTTTCGATTCAAACGAGATGGTTACAAATGAGATGGTGATTTATTTCAAATGAGATGGTTTTCGTATCAAACGAGATTGTTTTCACGATTCATTTCAAATGAGATGCTTTCGATTGAAATTAAATGGTTTTTAATTCAAATGAGATGATTTTGTTTCAAAAGAGATGGCTTACTTCAAAAAGGTCGTTTTCTTCCAATCATTTTTGAAAGGGTCACGGTGCTCAGCTATTTTTCTCGACCGACTGTAATCGTCTCTGCTGCCATCCGTATAAAACCTGAATGGCGCTCAATTTCTTGCATATTTCACCCTCTCTCTAGAGCACTGTTTCGGATAGGCAGGAAGGTCTTGCTTTGCTTTATTCCACGTGTACTTCGGTAATTTGGATGGAAAAAGACCCCGTCAAGATCAATCCGCTGGGCTCGCGCATTGTGACAGGTGTGATGAGTGTTCCACAGAAAGCACCAATGGTAAGGTTTAAAGAGACCATTTGGTTGAAGGGACTGCTTCTCCGAGTCTGTTCTACACCAATCTTTGAAGTAAGACGTGTAATGATTTCGAGAATCCAGACTTCTGAGAGTTTGTTGTAGTATTTTGTTATACATGCACGTCTCCTAAGGCTATATGGGCTGTAGGTGCGCCTTCAAAAAGTACTATATCTCTGGGACAAGTATTTTAGACCAGTGATGATCCGAGCAAAGCGCTAAACTGGACCTTTTCAAGTTTTGAAGATTTATAAATGGAGGCGCTACAGTAAACTGGAACGCCATACTCCAAGATGGGCCTGATTAGAGAGATGTACGTGTTTCTCAGAGTGTCAGCATCTCCTACCCAATCATGTCCAGAGATATATCTCAAGATGTTGACTCGTTTTCTTGCCTTAAATACAATATTGTCAATATGTTTGCTTCCTAGGATCCAAAACGAAACCCAAATATTTTGATGTTTATCGATGGTCAATGGTTGATTATATAAAGATATTAGTTGGAAATTATATAGCTTTCTATTATTGTAAAGAAGCAACCATAGACTCAGGGTTAAAAGTCAGTTTGTGGTCCAGAGCGAACAAATTTGAATGTCCCTGGGCGACAAAGATGCCACTGTCTCTCCAGTTTCAGTCAAGTCAGAATTGACTTCCAAAGAACAATATCATCCGAGAATGCGCCGCCAACCTCACATTTCCTTGATAACACTCTCAATGCCTGATAAGTAGAGCGAGAACAAAGTTGGCTTCAGCCCTAGGGGCACTCCTTGAAAGAATGAAAACTCAGAGGGAATTATTAAACTTTACTCTGATAAGTTGTGACGTCTCTCGCGTTCTTCTTATAACATAACCCTACTGCTCCTTGACGGCCACGATTAATGGCAAACTTTTTCCCGAACCTATACCAAGAAGAGAAACAGGACGAAAATGCAACACAAGATATACTTTGGGTGGATAGAGGGTTGCGAGATAAAACGGCGCGATCTTAGAGATAACTTAGTGCAGAACAGTTCGGAACAAGTGTTAGACGACCTACAACCAAGGAAGAAGGATACGCTCATCTTCATTAAAAATATTAATTATATGAAAGATTAATAGGCCTGAGTATTCTTTGTCTACAAGTAAAGGGTGAATAGAGAGTCTTCAACCAAGGTAGGAGGGTTACTCTGCGACATAGCCATCCTGTGATGACTATGCTCCATCCGACCAATGTAAGCTAGAGGTGTGGGATTTATCAAAAAATGATGAGACATATTGGGTTCTTAATACAACTTTTATTAAGAATGCCCTATATTACTTAATTTAATTGACAACTTCTTAAAGTGAGAGTTAACACCCAATTAAACCTTGTATTCAAGTCAGATCACGCAACTAGATCATTTATCTTAATTATAATAAATAAACCGATTCATCTAACTTCCTATACAAAATATTACCTTTTGCAGATCTCCTTCCTTCAGTGATTATGATATCTATATGTATCCTTATATACGAAGATTCCAACTTCTTTTATAATGAACGTATCTTTCTTCCAAAAGCTATAGACAGCTAACTCTTGATCCGGAATGATTCCTTAACAATTGCCATTCTAAACTTGCCGCTCCTTATCATCAAAAGCTTATCCTTTTAAAGTATATCCTTACTTTACCTATTCTATTCGTTTGTCTTCTTGGTATTGGGTTGGAAAAGGTTTTGCTATTAATCGTGGGCCGTCAAAGAACATAGGAGTTATGTTAGAGCAGAAGGACGCGAGAGACGTCACAACCCCCTCCAAGAAGAAAACGTGATTTACTTAAGGGTTCTCAATGCCCTTAATAAATTACGTGTCTAAATCTCTATTTCTGAATCTCTTCGCTTTCTGAGTTTTATTTAAGTTTTAATCTTTAAATCCTCATTTTAACTTTTGCAATTTCCAATATTTATCTTGACTTTAATTTTCATTACTCATCTTAGAAATTAAATTTAATATTCAATTTAAATTTAAACTCGTGACAATAAATTTTACCCATTAACTAGGCCAACATTAATACTCATTACTGTTTAATTCATGCCCACTCTCACTTTTAACATACAATTTCTAAAATAACTAGTACACTTAAATTTTCTAAAAATTTCTGGGTGCGCAGACCCAAACTTTGCATCTTTATCATCACTGCATATGGAGCTGATTTTCTCCGCTCCATTTTTTTCTTGTTGAAGTTACTTATCATAATTTTCAGGTCTTTCCCCTGAAATGAAAACTTTCTGAGTCACTGTTTCCAATCTATGTTTACATAATATCAATCACTTCACAATTTATTCATTATATATATTATTTGTATATCACAATAAATTTTCATCTCCATCCCCACATCTGGTTCCAAAACTTCCCAATGAGCCGCAGCGCCGTTATTATTATTGTTAGTGCCCTGACTACGCCGCGTTTCCCCTGAACCAGATGCCTCATAATACGCAAATAAATACAACAACATATATATATATACACATATTATACAATTACAAACATTTTTCAATAAACTATTATAACAAATAACCAAAGGAATTTTCGCATCCACGAGAAGTCATACATCGAAGCAAACAAATGTGCAATTACAATTGTTTTCTCCAGAAAAAAATTTTTAACAAGTCAAAAGTTCCAAAAATAAATATACACTCATTGTAGTGTTTTAACTTTTGCTTGGCTTATAACTTTTAAGCACCGCCTGAGTCTTCTTTATTTGCAATACTCCTTCCGACCACTTGTTGGAAGATCATAAAATGAAACAATACAACCTTACTTTTTATATGCGTTCTCCCACCACATGTCCAACGATGAGGTGCTACCACTTTTTCTTTCCTCGGCTGCACTGGAATTTTTGTTTTGCTTGTTGTAGGCTTGTAATCTCCTTTTGTCGTCCCTTCTTTGATTTCCTGTTGTCTCCTTGGCTGTCGGGGAATTTTGTTCTTTTCTCCGTCGTGGCCTTAGGTTGTAGGTGTTTTCATCTGGAACTTCAGTTGATTCTCTTCTGTTCTTCTTTCTACTTCTAGAAATAGTACTGGATGAAAAATTGTCTTTTATTATGTTATTGGGTCCCTTTCTGCCACTTTCTTTTTGTGGTCCACTTGCCCCTGACACTCCTGGATCTCTTTACCACCTCCCCTATTATACCTTGTCCTTTACTTTTACTTTCAATTCCAAATGAACTAGGAAGCCAGATCTGACCAGTGATTTGTTTTTATGGGTCCTCTCTGTATTTTTATATTGATTTGATTGGCTACCAATCCCTTTTGCCTCTTAACTTACGTTTCACCGCAGATTTTTCTTTCCCAAGAAAAGTGTAGTGTGTGACTCATTTAATCCTTGATGTGTACTTCTTTTTTTCCTTTCGTAGTACCTTATTTTCCCTTGCTTGACTTGATTCCTTATACTATTTGGGATACCTGTTCCATCTGACCTCGTCACATTTCCTATGACGATATATTCTTATTTGATCTTACGTTAACCGTTAATCTTTTTCCTGATT
Source organism: Trichonephila inaurata madagascariensis (assembly GCA_019973955.1). NCBI lineage: Eukaryota > Metazoa > Arthropoda > Arachnida > Araneae > Nephilidae > Trichonephila > Trichonephila inaurata. Next base: position 12,838 of record BMAV01027182.1, on the reverse strand, counting down.
TCCATATTACAAATATTATTGTTATTTACTTCTAATACTCTATAAGGTCCTTCAAATTTTTGTTTAAATTTAGCGCAGACTTTGTTGGCTGCTGAACTTAAAAGGGTGTGTTTGTAATAAGACCCAATCATTTACCTTATTTTTATGTCTTTTCTTACGTCATTATAATATCTTTCCCACCTTTCCTGTTTATCTGCACTTAGTCTAGCTTCCTCTCTTAAAGCTTTTCGATATTTTGTATTTTGAATTTGAACTTTCCGGAGATCATAACTAGTTTTTTGAAATGGTGTAATCAATTTTCGACCCAAAAATAATTCAGCAGGTGATTTTCCCGTTGTTTCATTCACCGCCGTACGAATAGCGTAAGCAAACTCAGCCGTAAGAATTGATCCCAAGTATCGTGTTGATCATTAACATAATTTTGCAATCATTTGCACTCATATATCTCGATTAACCTTTCAGTCCGATTTGCTTGTGGTCGATATGCAAATAAAGCTCACATGCCTTATGCCTAATCTTCACTTAAGTGCTCAAAAATTTCGGATATAAATTGGGGACCATTATCACCTTATTAATTTTTATTGGAGCCCATAACGCGATATGTTACGCAAATATCCGCTATTATAGAGTATTTATGTTTTTAAGAGGTATACTTCAGCCCATTTGCTGAAATGATCGGTTATTACTAAAATATAGCGATTACGTCTTATTTCGATATAGATACGGGCCTAACAAATCTAACGTCACTATCTCATTTGGATAATTTGATATAATTGGATTTAATCGACCAGCTGGTAACGCGTTTTTATAGTTATTTAATTTGGCACATATATGGCATGTAGAGACATATTGATCAATGAATTTTCTCATGTACGGAAATAACAAACGTCCCGAATTTTATGATACGTTTTTAAATCTTCCCATGTGTCCATATTGGCTTGTCATGAAATTCTCTCATTATTTCTCTCATTCCTTAAAGATTTTGGAATGTATACACGCATTTCACCTAGCTGACGTTAGTGTTTCTGCATAAAATAACAATCCTTCAATTAAACGGAAATCGGGGACCAATTCTCACATATCGTTGCATTAACCGAGTTATTTTCCGGGTTTTCTAAATATCTATAAATATGACCTAATTCTGGGTCATTTTTCTGTTCTGTTATTAATTGTTCCCGTGAAGTAAGTACTAAATCCTTGATTATGGCACAATTAACTTTATCTCCAATTATATTTTCCACATGCTTTTTCGGTAGTATTAGCTACCATATTTAAACTTCACATTTCCGACCCATTAACGTGTAAATTCCCTTTATCTACCTTATTATCTTCAACCAGCAATTTTGAATTTTCAACGATTTCTGGATCAAAATCTAATACGATCCTTGACCCACTTATGCAATCCATACCTAGAATACATGGGTATTCTAAATCTGTCAACACATGAAATGACCTCAATTTCTTTCGAATTGTCTGATGCGAATAAATATTCAATTCCTACGATCCCCATAAATGTATTTCGCACCCTTGTGCTATTACCTGGGTTCGCGATTTAATTTGCTTATAAAAAAATATTTTCTAGTATACTTCTTCCGATATAAATGATTTATCTGCCCGGTGTCCCATATAGCGCTTTCAAAAAATGTGTTATTTAATAAAATAGGAACGTGGGGAAGTTCTACGGGTGATAGGGCTTATATCGCAGAAAGTTTTATCGTTTCTTGTTTATACTTTCTTTTTGAGGTTGATCTTTAACCTTTACAATATTTCTAATCGTCCCTTTGCCTCCTATTGCCTCGACTGAAATTTTCACTGAACCCCTATTTCTACGGTCCCCTCTATTAAAATTATCATTTCGCCTATTTCGAAACAGCAAACTTCGCTATGGAATTCCTGATCATACTATTTTGGGAAATCTATTTCTCCTCGAACCCTATTACTTTGACGGCTATTCTCGTAAAAATCATTTCTACCGTTATTTGTCTACGTCCTACTTCAGAATCTCCAGTTTCTACCATTAGCATCAAAGCAGCACCCCATGCGCATTTTTGACCTCGGGTTCTTCTATATTATCATTCTGTGAACCCTTTTTAATTTGCAAGAATACCTCTCTTCGAATTTAGCCAAGACTTCCAAAAGTTGTACCGTGTTCTGTGGATTGCGCACTCCACATAATCCTGATTTGTGGTTCGAGTCGAACTAAAATATGATCCACCAACTCTTAAGCTTGGGACATTCCTAATCTCTAAACTTCTCTCGATTTTTGAGAATTATAAAACGAAATCAGTGGGTTCCTGATTTCTTCCCTGCTGGGAGGCATAAAATTTCGGATTGTAATTCTTTCTTATTTTGACCGCGGGAAAAGCCTCTGCTAATTCAGCTCTGAGCTGCGCAAAACTGTGGCTGTGCTTTGCACCAACACCGATCCAAAAGATCGAGTACTAACTTGGAGCCCTTCCCCTGAGATGACTTTTTATCAGGCTACTGATGACAGATTACTGGGATTTCAAGTAACTGTATGTTGTTCTCATTGACTGGATAAACTCTGCAATGTTCTCTGACCCTGAAAAAATACATTTCAGGTAGTACGTTACCTCCTCCTGCATTACCTAACCCAGAATTATATTATCGCCTGGCGTTACAGACATAAAGGCCATCCTGTGATGACTATAGCCTATTTGGGATTCAAGTGGGGGAGGTGTGGGGATTATCGTAAAATGATGAGACATATTGTTTTACTGTCTTTTGCATAAGAATAATCTTATATTACTTAATTTTACTGACATCCTTTCTTAAAGTGAGAGTTAACACCAACTAAATTTATTCAAGTCAGATTACGCAACTATCATTTATCTTAATTATAATAAATAAAACCGATTCATCTAACTCTCGCCACCCGCACTTCCTTCCTTCAGTGATTGAGTGATATCTATAATGTAACTTTTATATACGAAGATTCCAACTTCTTTTTATAATGAACGTATCTTTCTTCCAAAGCTAGGACAGCTAACCTTGATCCGAATGATTCCACACTAAGTTATCTCTCTGCAAATCTCAAGCTGCTCCTTATCATCAAAGCTTCTATCCTTTTTAAAGTATATCTCATTTTACCTATTCTATTCGTTTGTCTTCTTGGTATTGGGTTGGAAAGGTTTTGCCATTAATCGTATTGCCAAAGAACATAGGAGTTATGTTAGTGAAGGGACGCGAGAGACGTCACAACTCAATAAAAGGTAATATTTTGTATAGGAAGTTAGATTAGGCAGATAATTAAATATAATTCTCATGATGGTGATCTAGTTGTGCGATCTGGACTTGAATATTCAGTTTAATTTGTAATAAAGGATACGCAAAATTTATTCTAAAGTGAAACTTATAACTACAGTCACGAATGGTTTGTGATCGTTTCATAAATCACCCATTGAAATTATTTTCATAAAGAACTTAAAGCGATCTTTGGAAAGGAACGAGCCAGCCGTAAGCCATCAACAGTAGTTTGTCGGCTATCACTGTGACCTATTGGATACGAAAACACACAGTCAGGCTAGAGATATATATATACAACTTTATTTACTTGAACATACTAAGACGCCATCTTACACTCTCCAAACCGGTCTCTGCGCTTGTCCTCTAGTGAGCATTCCAAACGCGGGGGAATGGATTCCAGAAAAACCCTGTCCCCCCCAACTAAAAGGCAAAACCTATCCGCCTTTTGTCTCTGACGCACAATTGGTTTCGAATAATTTTCACTACCCCCGTGTTTTAAAGGGGTTTTTGTGAGTGAGGGTCCAAATAACTAACACGACATCTCCCCCCATTTGATATGAATCCAATCTGGTAGCTGAACCATTCGCGAACGGCTCAGCTTGTAGATGTAACCTTTACGCTTTTGATGCAAGAGGTTCATCCTGTAAGCATAGCATGCATAGGTTGTGATATGCTATTGACTTTCACGAATCTGTTTATACTGGATGAAAGTTTATTGATTGCCGGGGGTGGGGGTTTGGGTTTGTCACTGGCCTTGGAAAGGGTGCGGGTTCCCCCCGGCCCAAGTCGATGGATTTCATGAGGAGAAAATGATAGCGATTTTGTCAGGATTATACGGATGTGATTCTTGGGGGATGTCTGGAAAATTAAACCCCAGTCGGGTTTCGCATCCTGAGCTCAGGTGCTTCGGGGAGGAAACGGGGCCAAAATTCCTGCAGTGATTAGACCCGCTTTTGGCATCTCACAAAAAAAGAATACCTGTTTTCGGTGAATGTACTAGGTAGATGGATGAACCTGTTAATAATGTTAAATCTGCCATTAGGGAAAAAAAAAAAAAAAGTTTATTATTTGTTTCCAAATAAAATAAATAGAGAGTAGACTCTGACAAATCTTTCTACTGATATGTTTCTCTATCTTGATTTAATTGAAATGTATTATTTATAAATCTGAGGAAAAGAGCTTAATGTAATTAAAGTGGAATAGTGAAGATCAACATATTATGAGAAATTTCGTGAGTGGCCAGGATAGAGGGTCGGTCCCGTTAAGGTCGGCGATTTTGAGTTCGAGTCCAGCGAACCCCAAGACTCATCAGGAGAGCCGATGCAATGAAATTTGTCGTGGCTCAAAGTTCTCGCGTTGTCAAGATGTATAAGTTTGGTCAGGTGTCGTCCTCGTTATTTGATCATTTCTCAATATGGAGAAGGTTCGTCATCAATAGCCTTCGCATTGCTTCAGAATACGATGGTTGATAGCAAAATATCTTTTTATCCTTATAATAAGGTATATTATTCATTAAGTAAATTAATAAGAGAAAGAATATTAAACCATGTGACCACTAATGGATACACTTCATGTGGATTCATGGTGTACAACCACAGGAGTTATTAAAAAGGTATATTTTCTATAATTGGGATTGTGTAAAATTACATAAGTTAAAAAATATCTGTGGGTGACAAAATTTTTTAAAAAATAGAAAAAATAGAATTAAAATTACAAATCTTTGCGAAACTGCTCGAAATGTTCCTTGGAACCAAAAGCATTTTCACTTGCGTTACATAAGTGTATTGTCCTTTTTGTTCCATTTTTTCATCTTCTTCTTCACAAACAGATAAATCCGTATCAGAGTAACAGTTGTATTCATCGATTTCCGTCAAATATTTTCATATTTTATTGAAATCCAACGACGATGCCATATTGGCAAGGAAAAAGTAAAGGTAAACAACAAAAATAGTTATACAAACTCTAGAAAGAGAAATGGAACATGAACAAACGTGCACCTTAGTCGACGTCAAAACGAAAAATCAAATGTGCGTTGCAACTTCAAGGTCAGTAACGCCAGAAATCTGGGATTTGCGAGTACGCTAGAAAGAGCGGGTTAAAGAAGAGATTTGGTCGAAAGGAGAAAAAAAGAAGTTTGAGTAAAAACAACTTCTATCAAAAAAAATGAAACTTCCAATTGTATGTTTTGTACATAAAAATCAATATAATACAATAGCAGCCGCCCATCCGGTATAGTTGCGACATAACCATCCTGTGATGACTATGTCTTTTCCGGGTCCGCGAAGCAGAGGTGGGATTATCAAAATGATGAGAATATTGTTTCAAACAACTTTTATTAAGAATAACTTATATTACTTAATTCTAATTGACAACTTTTTAAAGTGAGAGTTAAACCAATTAAACCTTAATTCAAGCGATCACGCAACTAGATCATTTATCTTAATTATAATAAATTAAAGATTCGCTAATTTCCTATAAAAAAATATTCCCTTTTTTGTAGAACCCTTCCTTCACCAATTGAGAAATACCTATAATTTAAATTTTTAACTACGAAGATAAATTTTTTTTTATAATGAACGCCTTTTTTTCGGGATAAAAACATCTAACTCGTGATCAGAATGATTCCACACCAAGTTATCTCTAAACTTCCGCCCTTTCACAAAGCTTCTACCCTTTTTTAAAGTTTTCCATTTAATATTTATTCTTTTTGTTTTCTTGGTATTGGGTTGGGGTTTTTTTGCCTTAATCGTGGCCGCAAAGAATTTTTGGGGAGTTATGTTAGCAGAAGGACGCAGAGACGCACAACCCCTCCAAGAAGAAAAACGTGGTTTTACTTAAGGGTTCCAATCCCCTTTAATAAATTAGGCTAAATCTCTATTTCTAATTCTTCGCTTCTGAGTTTTACTTAAATTTTTAATCTTAAATCCTCATTTTAACTTTTATAATTTCCAATATTTACTTGATTTTAATTTCATTACCATCTTAAAATTTAAAATTTTAAAATATTCAATTTAAATTTAAATTTAAACTGTGAAAAAATTTTACTCCATTAACTGCCAACTTTAAATAATTACTTTTTAAATTTCATCCCCCACCTACTTTTTAACATTTATACTTTAAAGTAATATACATTTAAAATTTTTTAAAAATTTTTTCTGGGTCCCAGCCCCAAATTTTGCATTTTTTATCACTGCATATGGAGCTGGATTTTCCGCTCCATTTTTTTCTTGTTCGTCACTTATCATAATTTTCGGGTCTGCCCCGAAATAAAAACTTTCTGAGCACTTTTTTCCCAAACTATTTTTTAATAATACCTAAGTTTTACAATATTTGTTCATTATATATTTTTTGAAATCACAAAATTTTTCATCCCCCATCCCACATCTGGTTCCAAAACTCCCAATGAGCCGCAGCCCCGTTATTATTATTGTTAGGCCCTGACTACCCCGGTTTTCCCTGAACCAGATGTCTCATAATACGTAACAATACAACAAATATATATAAAACAATATTATACAATTATAAACATTTTTTCAATAAACATTATAACAAAAAACCCAAAAGGGAATTTTCGCATCTCAGAAGTCATACATCGAAGCAAAAAATTGCAATTACAATTGTTTTCCCAAAAAAAATTTTAACAAGCAAAATTTCCCAAAAAATTAAATATACCCCTTTTCCAAGTGTTTTGACTTTGTTGGCTTATAACTTTTGCACCGCCGAGACTTCTTTCTTGAAAAATTTTCCGACCACTTGTTGGAAGATCATAAAAATGAAACAATAAACCTGTTTTTTTATATGTGGTCCCCCACCATTACGTCCAACGATGAGGGGGCTACCATTTCCCCCGGCTGCACTGGAATTTTTTTGTTTTGCTTGTTGTAGGGCTTGTAATCCCCTTTTGTCGTCCCCTTTCTTGTTTTCCCCTGTTGTCTCCTTGGCTGGTCGGGATTCCTGTTCTGCCCCTCCGGCGGGCCTCAGATTGAAATGTGGTTTCATCGGGAACTTCAGTTGATTCCCCCGTTCTTCTTCCTACTTCTAGAAATAGTACTGATGAAAATTGTTTTTTATTTCTGTTTTGGGTCCTTTTTTGCCACTTCTTTGGGTCCACTTGCCCCTACACCCTGATCTCTTAACCCCCTTTATACCTTGTCCTTTATTTTTATTTCACCCCCAAATGAATCCAGGAAGCGATCTACCAGTGATTTCTTTATGGGCATATTGTTTTTTATTGATTTGATTGGCTACCAACCCTTTTGCCTCTAACTTCTTTCCCCAATTTTTTTTTTCCCTGGGCCCTATTTAATCCTTGATGTATTTTTTTTTCCAATACTTTTTTTCCTTTTGATCTTATACTATTTGGGATACCTTTTCTAATTGACCTGCACTTTTCCGACGTATATTTCTTATTTGATTTTTGTTAACCGTTAATCTTTTTCCTGATTTCCTATTACAATATTATTGTTTTTTTTTACTTTAATACTCGGTCCTTAAAATTTTTTTGTTTAAATTTAGCGAACTTTGTTGGCTGCTGAACTTAAAGGGTGTTTTTTTAATAAGACCCAATCATTTACCTTTTTTTTTTATGTTTTTTCTACGCATTATAATATCTTTCCCACCTTCCTGTTTAATTTTTCGACTTAGTCAGCTTCCTTAAAGCTTTTTCGAATTTTTTTTTGAATTTTGAACTTTCCGAGACATAACTATTTTTTGAAATGGTGTAAAAATTTCGACCCTAAGCAGCAGGTGATTTTCCGTTGCTTCATTCACGCCGTACGAAGAGCGTAAGAAACTCAGTAAGAATTGATCCCAAGTATCGTTTGACTTAACATAATTTGCAATCATTTGCACTATATCTCGTTTAAACCCCTTTTTCAGTCCGATTTGCTTGTGGTCGATATGAAAAAAGTCTTCACATGCCTTATGCCAATCTTTCACTTAAGTGCTAAAATTCCCGGATATAAATTGGGGACCATTTTCACTTATTAATTTTTTTTGACCCCTAACGCGATATAAAATTATCAAAAAAAAAAATCCGCTATTATCGAGATGAGGCCTTTTTTGAGGTATAATTTCAGCCCATTTGCTGAAATGATCGGTTATTACAAAATATAAAAGGGTTACGTCTTTTTTTCGATATAGGATACGGGCCTAACAAATCTAACGTCACATCTCATTTGGGTAATTTGATATAAGGGAAAAGACCAGCTGGTAACGGTTTTTTTTTAGTTATTAACTTGGCACATATGTCTGTAGAGAAATTGATCAATGAATTTTCTCATGTACGGGGAAAAAACAAACGTCCCGAATTTTATGATACGTTTTAAATCTTCCCATGTGTCCAATTGGTTGTCATGAAATTCTCCATTATTTCATTCCCAAAAATTTTGAATGTATAACACGCATTTCACCTAATACGTTGCGTGTTTCGATAAAAAAAAAATCCTTCAATTAAAAAGGAAATCGTGGGAAAATTCTCCATATCGTTGCATTAACCCAGTTATCTTCCGGGTTTTTTAAATATCTATAGATATGACCAATTCTGGGCCCTTTTTCTGTTCTGTTATTAATTGTTCCCGCGAAGTGTACTAAATCCTTTTATTATGGCACAATTAATTTTTTTCCAATTATATTTTCACATGCTTTTTCGGGAAAACATTTAAAAAAATTTAACTTCATTTCGACCCATTAACGTGTAAATTCCCTTTATCTACCTTTTTTTATCTTCAACCAGCGAATTTTTAATTTTCAACGCTTTTTGATCAAAATCTAATGATCTTTGACCCACTTATAAAAAACATACGAGAATACATTTGGGGATTCCCCAAATCCGTCAACACATGAAATGACCAATTTCTTTTGAATTGTCTGATGCGAATATTCAAACCCCCATCCCCAAGGGATTTCCCCCCGTGCGTTATTCCGGTCGCGATTTTTTAATTTTTATAAAAAAAATTTTCTTTAATTTTTGAATAAAAAGATTTATCTGCTCCGGTTCCCAACCTTTTTTCAAAAATGTTTTTTAATAAAATGGAAGTAATTCTTTGGGAAAATTCTTTCGGGAAATTTTAAATTTTTCTCTTGCAATTTTGGGTTATCTTTAATTTTACTTTTAACGTCCCCCTTTGATCCCATTCCCTGACTAAACCCCCCCGAACCCCTTTTCACGGTCCCCTATTAAAATTTTCCGCCCCTTTTGAAAAAGAGAAACCCTGTTGTTAAAAACTCTTGACACTTTTTGAAATCATTCCTTCGAACCCCCAAAACTTTGCCTTTTATAAAAAACTACTGTTATTTTTCTACTCCACTTCGAATTCCCCAGTTTCTACCATTAGCTAAAATTTAAACCTTGCGATTTTGACCTCTCTTTTTAATTTTCATTCTTTAACCCCCTTTTAATTTTGGGGAAAAATACTTCTTGAAATTTCCCAAAACTTCCAAAAATTTTCCTTGTTCTGTATTGGCCTTCCCCAAATCCATTTGTGGTTGATCGAACTAAAAATATGATCCACCAAACCCCTGGGACATTCCAAATTTTAAAAATTTATTTTGAAATTTTAAAAGAAACATTTTGATTTCTTCCTCTAGGATAAAAATTTATTTATTCTTTTTATTTTTGAGGGAAAACCTTTTCCAAATTAAATTTTACTGCCAAAAACCGGGCTGTATTTTCACTCAATAAATTAACCCAAACTTTGGGCCCTTCCCCAAAAAAACTTTTTAAAAACCCTTTTATTTTAATAAGTATTTTTTATTTTTGAAAATCTGAATTTCTTACCCCGAAAAGTACTTTCAGGATATTGAAACCCAAACCTGCATTATAACCCAAATTATTTAAATTCGGGCCCTTTTAATAACCATCCTTGATACTATTCTTTATCCCCGGGGCTGATTGGGTTTAAAAAAATGGCATATTGGCCAAAAACTTTTTTAAGAAAACCAATTACCAATTTAATTGACAACTTTCAAAGTTTTGGGGAACCCCAATTAAACCTTATTTTCGCAGATCACGCAACTAGATCATTTATCATATAATAAATTAACAGATTGCTAACTTCCTATACAAAATATTATTTTTTTGGAATCCCTTCCTTCACCAATTGGGAGAAATCCCTATAACTTAATTTTAACAGAAGTTTCGATTCTTTAAAAATGAACGTATCCTTCTTTCAGGGATATAAGAATCTAACTGTGATCGAATATTCCACAAAGTTATCCCAAAACTTGCGCCCTTTTCCCCATAAAGCTTTACCCTTTTTTAAAGTATATCTCATTTACATATTATATTCGTTTGCTCTTTGTTTTGGGGTTGGAAAGGTTTTTTAACGGGGCCCGCCAAAGAATTTTAGGAGTTATGTTAGAAAGGGAGCGAGAGACGTCACATAGTGGTTGGGGACTCTGAGGGGTCCCGTGGGGGCGGGGTTTCCGACCCCGAAGGATGGATGTTGTGTTGTAATCCTTCTCTAGATTGTGATGCGTGCTTCAGGTTACTTTAAAAGCCTCGTGTATACTTTGCGGTGCAGGGGTTTTAAAATGTTCTCAATAAAAAATACAATATAAAATTTTTGGAATATTTTACACCAGCTCGAATTTTGGGACAATATTTACTTTCTGATAAGACGGGATAAAACGGGATTTTAGGGGCTTATATTTTTGTTAACAATATTTAGTATCAATATGGGGCCGTGGATTTGGGCCGGAAGGCCTTTGATGCCCGATGCCCCAAATGCCCCCCGAGTACACACGGAGTCCGTGCTCGTTAAATCAGTGGGTCCGAAAGTCATGTGGGCTGAAATCACGAATGCAGGGGACTGGAGAACATTTCCTTCCCCTTCAGTTTCATGCCTAAATTGTGGAGGTGGAGATCGTTGATGTCGCCAACGATCGTCCTTTCGGGAATTTTGTCGAGCTAAAAATGTTACCCCCATGGTGCCGCAAGGCCAATGACAGGCGTAAAACCCCCCCCCCACGCTGAATTTCCGGGGCTCGATCTGACTACGTCAGACACGGACAAAACAGTAAGTGTCGACATTAACACATTTTATACAAAACTTCATTTAGGTTTGTTTTTTTTTCCACAAAAGATTATTTCTGAATCTTGCTCATAAACTTAAGGAAAATTAATCGATGTTTTTTTTTCTATCGAATAAATAAAATGGAAACTGAAACTAAGCTTTCGAGAATCATCATTACCGGGACAAGAAATCCTCCCAAGCAACACTATTTTAACTTAACTCAATGCACACTTGTGTGATCACACAATTTTTTCTTCTATCTTGAGTAAATTTCTTTTAAAATAATGTTTCATGGTGTAAATTTGTGTGTATGCTCTTCAGGAACGAATGCCTCTCAGAGTGAAAGGTTTCGTTTCCTAACATAAGAGAGAGATAACATTATCTATTCATTTTCAAGATTTCTCCATCAGAAAGTGTTCAAATCTCTTGAAAGGGTGAAGAGCTTGAGAAAACATGAATCTTTTATTTTATTTTATTTTATTTTATTTTATTTTATTTTTTATTTATTTATATTTATTTATTTTCCTTTTCTTTTCTTTTGAGTGATAAAATTTTGCTGCATACTAATATTGCAGGAAAATAAATTGAAAATATTTTTCTTAATCGAATGTGTATTTTATGTAAAAATTACGATGAGAAGCGATGATCTTCATTTATATAAAACATGAAAATTAAAAATGTTATTTAATTATGTGTGATGCATGTTGTAACATAATTTCTAAATTTTGATGATATTTTTGTAAATTTATATCGCACATAAATGAAGCCTTTTGGATTTCATAGAATACAAAAGCAAAATAATTTTAATAAATATTTAGATCTTTATATACCTAGATTAGATCACTAATAAATATGCATGTTAATGCAAAACTTCATTTTTTTAATTTTTTTTTTTTGGAAAAAATTTTTGAAAAGGAAAAAATTTTTATTTTTTCCCAAGAATTTTTGTTTTATATATTAAAATATAATGTTCCGAAGTATATTGTTTTGAAAGTTGTCAGAGAATAAAGTGTGTTTGCGTTACACAACCTAACCCATTATTTTTACTGCTTCCTTTCTTCCTCAGTGGCACGACAAAACCCCGGGGGGGCCTTTGACCCTTTTAAAATGTCTTTTTTTCCTGCCAGTGTTCTCTGATTCCAGTTCTTTAAAACTAGAGATATTTTTCTGGCCACAATCCATCTGAGATTAGACCGCCCTTCTTGGGAAAAGGGTTGAGATTGAAGACTTTTTTGTGGTGGATCTGTTATTCGAAACGTAACCCGCCTTTAATTGTTTTATTTTATAAAGTTAACAATGTCAGATTCTTTTATAGATTGATAGAGCTCTAGATTTGATTTTTTCGCCATGTTCCCCTTTTCCTGAATTCCAAAAAAAGAATTTAAAAAACTTTCTTTGTAGATACTTTTTTAATGTTCCTTTTTTGCGAGACATGAAACAAGTTTCATATGTATAAGTTTAAAACTGATCTTCTTTTTTAACAATAAAACTTTTTGTTTTTCTTTTGATTAAATTTGATTTCATATATTGTCATATTCTATTAAAACATCTATTAG
>BMAV01027181.1:0-11349 GCA_019973955.1 Trichonephila inaurata madagascariensis | reverse complement strand
AGAATACCGGGGAAATTTCCCCCTCCTTCTTGGTGCCCCTGGCCGAGGGCCGCCCCCTTCACGCCCCGGGTTGGGCCATCTACCCACCGAAAAAAGAAATAACCCGTCAAAATTGACGCAATAAGCGTACCTAAAAGTCGCTCCCGGCAAAAAAAATGTCCCCGACGCAATCAAACCTCCACCCACGACGCAACTTTCCGCACGAGACGAAACCCCAAGTAACGCAAATGCCATTCCCTCAAAGGTATCGTTGTTCGCCATTCCCGAAACACGGCAGGGGAGTATGTGGCGGTTGTTTCTATATGAATAGTCCAAACATCACGCGGAGGGGCGTTTGGTTACGTTCCCCTTTAACGGAAGGTACTAAACGAATCTTCCCCCCCTTAAAATTACCCATCATTTTTTCAGGATTTCGCTCATTTTTTAAACAGGGGGGGAAATTTTGGGACCAAAAACAAAACCCACATTTTATTTATATATTTAATATATAAGATATGTTCCCACTTAGCAATATTTCTAATACTCCAGCTTCTGTGTTTATTAAAGTAATGCAGCCCCACTGGAAAAAAATATTTATTAAGCTACAATATCTATCTTTAAGTTTTTCTTCAATTTTATTTTTGATATACAAAGGATTTCTATCTTTCTAATAGGGTATAATTATAATACCATACTTATTCGAATCTAAGCCTCATTTTAAATTTTAAATTTTCCAAAATGGGGTTTCCCAGAATCAAAGGGGGAAAAATTCTTTGGGACGGGGGAAAAGCGAAAAGAGGGCCAATTACAGGTCCGTGTATGTATTTAAAAGTTTTTAATACTGGTGAGAAATAAATTAGTTATTCACTCCTTAGTAAATCTCATTTTATTATTTTTTAATTTTGGTAATATCGGATATCGATAAACCTTTTCACACAATTTTTCTATTTTATCAAAAAGCCTGTTGAAAATTTGAGGTGTAGCTTAGCATCGATGGTGACTTATATTTGATTAAATGTTTTCGAGGGGGCAAAAAAAGAAAAATAGAATGAGAATACCCTTTAACGGGGACAAAGCTAAAATACAGTTTTCGGGTAAAAGGGTTGAAAAGTTTTTTCTCATCCCCGGGGGGGAACCCTTTTATCAACGTGCCATTTTTCAAAAAGTGTTTAATGGGGTATGACGTGCTGTGAAATAATTTTGACTTGTGATTTTGGAGAAAATAATAAAATACCAACCACTCAAAACTTAATATTGTCATACTTTGCACTGTGCAGTTTGGATACCAAGCAACATTAGTGTGACTTGTTATGTCATCAGATGACAAATAACTAGGATTTAAAATGTTACTTTTAGTAGAACACTGAATTCGAGTCATCTGCCAAATGGTTTTCTATCTAAATGTTATTCATCTCTGAAAATAATGATCAAGGTAGATGAATATATGGTTATAAAATGTATGAGCAAACTTCTTCAAATGAAGTTGTCGTATCTGAATCGAATTCCCTGTGTCCAAAATCATGTTCATAGACATTTTACTCATATTACTAGTTAATTTTCTGTTTCAATCAGCCTCAACATTTTTCCTATTTTTAATAAATTTTTTGAATTCACATTGAACTAGACTGAAAAACAAGGCTAATAATTCCATTTCAGATCTTTCACTTCTTCCAATCGACCGGACAAGTTCTCGATTTATCAGATGAAGGCACATCAGGGTACAGAATAATATGGAAACAAGTTGTTAAATAGCTTTTTCTTTTGTCTACTTCAAGTTCGGTAGTTTGTACAATATCGTTTCCTGAAATTTGGAGTTTAGCTCAAAGATCCCTCTTGAAATTTTTATTTTTATAGTCTTGAAATTACATTCACCTCTTTGAAATGCCAAGTATTCGTAAAAAATTACCGATCTGTAATACTTCAAAGTGAATCCTTACTTTTGAACTAAAATTGTTTACGGTAAACGTCCTAGACGTTATATTTACTGCGCACTTAGGACATTTAACTTATTTTTCAAGACAGAAATAATTAATCATATTACAATAAACTTTTAATGAAAAATTGACATTTATGTAACAACTATTTCAATAACAACAAAATACAATACATAAGTGTAATTAAATAGTCATAGAATTGTACAAACATAATACTTACTAAGAATATATATGTAACACTTATACATTAAAAATTGGTATATATCATTTTTATATTTTATTTAATTTTTAGAATAAAAAGGTTAGAAATTTTTGGAGAATTTAAATTAGTTTCACAACGAACTATTTACTTTTACCAATATGTAAACGCGTTTTTCCGAGCAAAGAAGCTGTAATGAAAGATTTTTCGAACCCCAGAAGTAATTGCTATTATAAACAAAGTTTGTTTATATATTTCGACCCCTGGCCTACATGATCGGGTGTGGGAGAAAAGTGAAAATTTCTAGGCTCTTCTGTTCTATGTGGGCAAGTGGATACCTCTCATATAAAGCTTTCCAAAACCTAAATAAAAACCTTTTAACTGCAAATTTGCTTAATTCATTCATGAGAGAAAATATAATTAAGACATTTCAAAAAGATCAGAAATCTTGTAATCAAAATACACCGATTTGCACCGAGAAACACTACTTTAACTACCCATCAGGGACATGAAATAAAAAAAAAAAGGTATCGTCCTGCCAGTAATGGATTTTTATGCGTTTTAGCTTCAATTAAGTCAGCGTGGATGGACTACATCAAATTCGCTTGAGAAAAGTAAGCGTTAAAATGTGTCTAGACGTTTCAGCTAATGCCTGTTGCTGTTAATCTTTATTTCCATTAGCAAGTCAAGTACATTGAGACATTTTTTCATACTGCTTGATAAATCCCGTAAAACAACCTTCAGGAAAAAATTGTGGCTTTGCTCACAGTGAGGCTTGCTTGTTTGATCTACTGCTTCCAAGCGTCTTGAGCCAAACAGATGAAACCTCACTTGCCGTAGAGTCCAGCACAGGTGCTCCCAAAGTTGCATAATGATGGTGTTGTCGTCGCCGAGTGTGGCCTCGCATTACCCACAATGCGAAACATTGATGCTGGATTACCTGTCTCTACCTTCGACAGGGTGCTGAAAGTACCTGCAGATTGATGGTTCCAACCTCCAGAAAGACAAGTAAACGCTTCTTCCCCTACTTCGAATATTTCTTTTGGAGAACTTTTTTGAAACTTATCCAGTTGGGTATACAAATCTCAATGTACTCCTAATACTTATGTGGAAAAATAAAGCTCTGTCTTATATAATTTAAGTATTCTATTTTTTGACTTTCATACAAAACTCTAACCACAGTTGACAGGAGGGGAAACTTATTTTCCGACTCACCTTTGTATATATAGTCATATATATATATATATTATAAATTTAAAAATGATTCCATTGTATGAATATGAATACGTCTATTCATAATATTGTACACTTAAAATTAGAAAATATTTAATAAACTTTTTTTAACTTTTAATGTCAATTTTAAAAAGCATAAATGACATTAAACTGCACGTTGTAGGTACAATAGGATTTAAAATGATTTGATCATACAAAACTTTATTAATTCATTTGAAAACACAAAATCTATTCTAATCTAGGTTACCATATATTCTAAGTCAAATATTTTCAACTTATATTCTACACAACTTAAACACTAAATTTCTATTAAATAAATTCAGTGAGCACAATACATTTAACTGTTTGAAAAAGAAATGTTTTCATCTCAGTAATTTTAATTGTATTTTGATTTTTTTGATAACAGATTTGTAAAAAATATATGGTATTACAACAAAAGGGAATGCTTCGCAAATCTAAACCTGAGATTAATACTTTGCACTATCTTTTTTTAATCCTATTCCTGTTTAGAAATTGATTTTTGATTACTTGTCATAAAAAGGAAAGTTTATCAAAGTTTTTTAATTTTATCTTATTTCCTATAATTGGCATTGTTTGGGGGTACAAAATCAAAACTGATTGCCCAAACACACAGAAACTTATATCCAATTTATAAAGCTAAGAAAAAAAATTTTAAATTTCTTAAGACTTCCAGATTTGCTTCAAAGTAAACACTGTGGAACACTTCTTACAATTTTTTTAAACTATCAATTGAAAAGTCCTTACTTATTACTATAGCACACAAGAATAAAAATTTCTACCTTGTAAACTATGTAAATTCTAAAAAAAGGAGATGTGTCGCAAAATAAATGTATGTAATAATTTAGAAAAAAGTAAGATAAGGTATTTTCTTCCTTTGTTTGCCACTTGTTAGTAAATTGAACACTTAGTCAGGATATTTGATAAGTTTTATTTTTCTCATATGCCAAGTACAAGTTTAAGAGCTTTTTTAATTAATAGTATTAGCTCACATTCTCTATATATTTATTTATCTTGGTGGAATTTTCAATCGTTAATAAAAATACATTTTAAAGCGTTCAATTGAGTTGAAATTTATATACATGATTATTTTGAATGACAATAATTTAATTATAATTAACAAAAGATTACTGACCAAAACTATTATTTAAAGAATTACACAGCGTACATTTTGGCGACATGTAAAACTTGAAAAGAAAGCCACGTTTTAAGAGTTCATTTGAACTGAAATTTTATATTGTTGAATACATGTAAATGATAATTAATAAAATTAATTACCATTTAGACTGTCATATGTATACATGGTTTCTATTAATTGTAACTATTTAATAAAAGTAGTTAAAATAACAATTTTCGTTGTTTATCTGCGAACTGACTTAATTTTTTATAAATTCCTTTTTCCCCAGTCAATAATTTATTTTTCTCTTCTTAATGTTAGCATTTTTTTTCTAAAAATTTACTATATAAATCTAAAAACCCCAAATTTATAATAACCCATTTCTCCATTTTTTTTTAAAAAAATGTCGCAGGCAGTAGGGTACCTTAATAAATAATTTTAATTCATTTTGTTAATAAAATAGACTTTTTTAATTAATCTCACCCAGAAATATATTTAGATAAATCATTAAATTTAATTCTCCTTATACTATAATCCTAAATTGCACGTCTAAGAGAATTTTATCTCACTTAACTTCGAGGTTACTGACCATTGTGTTTTCCCATCTGTGGCACTAATTCCATTTATAATTTCAAATTTAATTGTATTCGCCACATTCCTTTCCAAAGCCATTTAAACTGGGACGAAATTAATTATGTTAGCAATGAGAAATAACTATACAGAAAGACTCTTGAAGAAATAATGCATATCAGATATTAATATTTAATAGCTATGTACTTAAAAACAAATATGATATTATTTTTGAAAGCCTAATTTGACCGTGTAGTGAGAAATGTGTACCTAAGTGCTAATAAATGGTGAAAGAAAATTGAGGAACTGTGTTCAAAAAAATAAGTATAAATTTCACATGTGATGCTGTTTTTAACATTTTTATATAATTTTTTACTTTCTTCAGTATTTAATTAGCTTCCATTTTTAGTTAATGAAACGAACTGTAAACCTTTTTACAAGAAAATTCCGCGCATAACTACTTGAATTTCTCTGACAAGTAAAAGTACGAAAAACCATCGGACCCCGTCGGTGAAAATGGCCTTTTTTGAGAAAAAAATAAAATTTTATGATGTTTTAACTTTAATAGGTTTTCATAGCTCTATATTCATTATTTACTAAATAGTTAAAGTATCAGTATATTTCACGTTTCATTAAAGTAATTTGAGAGAGTAATAAATTTCATATGTTACAGTTATTTTTAAAACTTTTTTTTTCTGAACGTTATTCGCCATAATACATGTCTCTAAAATAATAATGTAAAAGATTATAAACATATAAAAGTGATTCAAGTTTAAAAAGCATGTGGAAAGCTTTTAATTATGATTGAAATGAACATGTTTAGCTGAATTTTAATAATTGGTATTTTATGTATAAAAAGTATGAACAACCGGTTCTATTTCATCGAATGATCGTGAAAACAATTCAAATTTCGATGATATGCTCAACATGCAGCATAATTGATCTCCCAAGATAGAAGTTTGCATAACAAAAATAATTTACAACAAAAGGCGGAAAATTTCTATTCTTGGAATAAATATAATCACAGTTTTATGTGGTAAAATGCAGAAACATAACGAAACTGGATTGTAATAGAAGATGGCGTAAACCCCTAGCTCGGAATGCATTGACCGCACGACTCTATGTTGTATATTGTTGTCGGTTAATCGAGTGAGTGAGTGTAACACCGCACTGTTCAAAGGCTGGTCGAGGGCTTCTGTCGGACCACGTAATGCAGAACCATGGCGACGTGGACGACACCTGAGCTCTCTCCCAACCTACCACACACCACGGGAGGACGTTTCACTTCTCGACGAAAATAACAAAATATCGTTCTACACGGTGGGCTCGGCTCGAACCTGACATGCTCAGGTCCGGGATACTCAACCACTGCGCCCCTGTCGGTTGACTTGCAGGGAAGCGAAACAGACAATGGACAAGCTTCTTGGTCTAGTTCTTTTTACGGAGGATGACTTAAATCATAAGACTCCCAAAGATGCTCTGTCGGGATTTGATTGAGCTGGCCACCCATCTTCTCCAAAACCAAGACCCTAAAGATATTCGTCAACAATTACAGCTCGGTAAGTTAGTGCATTTTCATCCGTCAGAATGAAGTCATTGCCAATTGCACCGGCATACGGGTGGACATATGGATCAAAGGATCTCATCCCGATATCTCACACCAGTCAGAGTTCCTCCCTGTAACACATGCAGGTCAGTGTGACCACCGAGTGAGATCCCTGCCCAAACCATTGTTCCACCACCTCGAGTAACTGTGACTTTCAACAATGTTGGATTGCTGATATCTGGTGCCTCGTTCCTCCAGCTGAGCAGACGTCCTGATCGCTCTCCAGTTTGAATCTGAACTCGTGTGTAAAGAGTACAGAAGCCCATTGTTGTCTGGTACAGAAACGTGTTCTCCTGTCCAAGATAAGTGGACCCTTATCTGTTGTCTGTTGAGGGGTACACACACAACTGGTCGCCTTGCATAGAGACCTGAATTGTGAAGACGCCTTCTCACCGTACTAGCGGAGACAGACAGAGTGGTCTACAACAAGTTGCGGCACAGAAGTCCTTCATCTCCTTCGAGCTAAAGAATGATGAAACGGTCTCCTGCAGGAGTTGTAGCTCGTAGTTGGCCTGGGAACCTGTCTTCTGGACACAGATGGTTCGGTTTTCTATTGATTCCAGAGACGGTGGATCACACTACAAGACATATTAAGACACCTAGCAGCTTCAGCCTGTTACAACCCCATTTCCATTCATCCGACCGCCCTCCACCTGAACGAATCAGGCAAACGGCTTTTCTCAGACATTGCGAGACCCTCTGCCTATTGTCAACAAATCTTCTAACAAAAGTTGTAAATCAACTAAAGTTACATGTGTAATTACGAAAGCCTGATATATGCATATTTTTTTTCACTCATATATATCTATTTTTTTCCTATTTAAAAAAAGGAGTAGATTTTATTTTGCATACATTTGTATAAAGTTCGTTTTTATCATTTATATAAACTATAAATTTTATTGTTACTGTCATTTTGTTTACGGTGAGCTTCGAAAAACATGCTGCTCTTTAACTTTTGGAGGCCAGTGTATTATGTAAAGTAATTCCTATTGGAAATGTGAAGATACGAGTTTATAGTAATATAATGTACTGGAATATATAAATTCTTCTTTAATCAAAAATCCATGATTTTTCTTGATTAGAGATTTCGAAAATGTATGAAAGAACGCTGCAATTTAGCATTTGATTGTATAAAAAATTTACGCATAATAAGAAAGAACAATTTTAAAACAAATGTTTTTCTGACATAATCTGTGGGCACATAGAGTTATAAACTTTATCCTACTAGGGTTCTTTTTTTTGAGTATTTTAGTTTTAAGCACAAATTATTTTTTTTTAAAGTTTGATGGAAATAAGCCAAACATTTCTTATTTAAAAATACCCATTTCATGTGTTTCAAAATAAATTTGTGTAGGTCCTATAAAATATTAATTAATAATTATATCTTCCGCAACACATGAAGCTAACTTTATTATCATAGATCTATATTTTTTACATAAACCATGCTTTTGAAGAAATGCTAAATTTTGAAGGCAGAAATTCCCTTAACACGCTTCTTATTTCCTTGTAAGATAACTTTCTTACGTATATATCATGTATTTTTCGCCATATCTCTTCCATATAATATTGCACTATAGTTACTATTTATTCTGTCTTAAGCTAAATTTAATAATAATTTTATTTAAACCTTATATATAAAATAAATATTATTTTTATAGTAGTTACAGATGGATATTTGAAACATATTTTCGAAATAAGTATATTTATGTTCGATTTATATACTAAGATCTGCGAAGCCTTCATAAGATATTACAATATATATGATGTACAGATGTATCCTACAGATTTTATTTCTTTCATAAGAAAATGGAAGATAGTGAATAAGAGATACAAAAATTTAGGAGATTTATTTTATGTTACATATATGAATAAATTGGAAGGTATCCAAACCGTGTGTATTCTTTTTTTGGTGCAATACTCAACCATGGGTTTCGGTTAGGGATTAAAGTAATATTTCCAGCTCGCAGGAAAAATATTTCCTAAATTTTTGAAATAACTAGATTCAATGTTGGTTTTATATTTTCCAAAGGGTTTTTTTGGGATTTTTAACTTTTTGGAATTTTGAAACTAGCCCAAAAAAAGCAATACATTTTCGAATAAATTGATTGCAAATTTTTTACAAAAATGCTTTTTATAAAAAAAGGGGAGAATGGGGAAAAAATGCTTAGATCTCAAAGAATAAATATTGGGGAAGGTTAACATAATAACATGTTGGAGGATTTTACAATATACAAGATTCATTTAAAATAAGTGTACAAGTAAATTTATATAAAATAAAGAATGATAAAAAAAAAAAACTTAAACGAGTTTCTAAATAATAATGAAATTCACGAAATTATTTAATATCCATTTCTTTCAGTATATAATGCAATATATGTAGACCATTTTTTACTTTTAAGTTTTAAAGATTGTATTAATTATTTTTTTTTATTTGGTTTAAAATTTAATATTTTTTATATCTCAAATCCCCGAAAAAAATTTTTTTTTAAAAAAAATAAGTTTTTAAAAAAAAAATTCAATTTTTTTATTTTTGATTAATATTTTTTTCCTAAAAGGGTTTTTTTTTTAGTAATGCCTCCCTATTTAAATTTTGGTCAGATTAGAAGCCCATGAAAATTCATCACCCAAAGGGTATTTTTTTTTCTGTCATTGCCCATGCTTAAATTTTTTCCCCTGTTTGGGGCCCCCAATTTTCAATCATAATTTTTATCCGCCCCCCTTATACAATAATAATGCTCTTTGGCGCTGAAGCTACAATATATGATCTTAATTATAAACCGTACAAATTAACAAGATAAGTATTAAATTTTGTATTTGTTACTTTAAAGTAATATTTATTTTAAGCAAATTACTTTTAAGTAATATTTATTTTAAGCAGATTACTTTTAAGTAATATTTATTTTAAGCAAATTACTTTTAAGTAATATTTATTTTAAGCAAATTACTTTTAAGTAATATTTATTTTAAGCAAATTACTTTTAAGTAATAGAATAATTATTGTTATTTTTCTTTTCTCTAAATTTTAAATTGGAACAGATTGCAAAATGATATTTAATTAAAAATTTATTTCCTCCATCATTCATTCCTTAAATTATTAATGTCATTAGAAAATTGTCTAGTTTATGTTGCTCTCTATCATATCCATCACATTTGGCATTAATATTTAAATCGAGAAGATTTCAAAATGTTTGTACCCGGGAGAGCAGGCGCAACTCTATATTAACGTTAATAGCCTCGCAAGGTGATTAAATCACCTCAATGTGTGTGTGTTGTTGTTGTTTTTTACAATTACTTTTATTGTACACGATAAAAATCACAATTGAGTGAATAATTCAACTAAGAGAAATTACTTACCTACTTTCAAGGACTTTTCATTTTTTCTCTGATAGTTTAAGAAAAAATTCATTAAAACTGAACTAAAATGTTTCAAAGGTACATAACCTTAAAAACGGACACAAATCACACATTTTTTGCTAACATTACAGGAATGATATTTGCAAGCAAGACCGTCATATTTTGTTCAAATTATTATAGTTTTGCTGTCCTTTGGCTTTGAGCCCTATGCGACCGCTGCCGGGTTAAAAGTGCATTCAATATGAAAAGATGGATGTTAGTTCTAAAATAAGAATTGTGTAAAACACGTAGTTTTCATCATTCTTTATATCTTTCAGAATACCCATAAAAATAAATTTTAGCCAAATAATCCTTCAAGGCAAAACTAATCATACCAATAAATTCTAATGTCAAACGATGACGACTGACGCAAATCTGCTTCCTAGGTGAAAAGTGAATAAGTCTTCCTTTTCTTTCTACTGCTAATCAACAGCATTTCAATAATAATAAAAGTGATGAATTTTTTATCTTCCTAGAATTTTTCTCTGGGTCTGAGTTTTGTTTTCTTCTAAAAAAAGTAGCATATAAGGTTTAAAAAGAAAACGTAATAAAAAAAAATCTCTCATCGTGCGAATCGTGCGATTACAGCAAATCAAACAAAATTGGTTTTTTTTTTATTTAGTTATAGAATCAGATAGTTAATGAAACGTATCAAAGTGGAAATTTTTATTTTTGATGAAGTAATATCGCAGCTGATATATATAAAATTATATCAGTGTAAATGCTTATATTTTATATGTCAGAAAGTATTTTGTTTACTTCGTTCCAAAAAATTATTTTTTAAACCTTTTATTTTTGGTATGCTCACGCCCCTTGTATGGTTATCACGCCTCCTAGGGGACGCTCCCCACAGTTTGAGAAACACTGCATTAGCCGTAGCTTTGAGTTCCATACATGTGAATGTTATATGTATATGTTATTGATTAGCATTTTAGTAGAATTGAGCTAGGCAGGAAAAGGAAACGGTATCTCAAATTCTGTTTGAAAGAAAAGATATACAGTGGAGTTCTCTTTCGAAAATCCCATTTAAATGTTAGTCATTTATTAGAAGATCGTGTTATGTTCCCTTTAAAAAGAACAAATGTCTACCAATACGTGGTGGAATTAAATAGCGAAAAGAACCTGGTCTTATTAGGAAAGTGATTTTTCATTCGCCGATATTCCAGTTCGCATTACTCGGAATCCAGTTATTGTCAGGTGAATATGAATTCTTTGCGTATGATTATAACACGAAAAGAGGATTTCAAAAGCCTCAGCAAAAAAGTGAGTTTCTTTTGGGACAAAGTGTATTTTGGATAGT
>BMAV01027180.1:0-49424 GCA_019973955.1 Trichonephila inaurata madagascariensis | reverse complement strand
AATATATATATATATATATATATACATAATTGCTTTAAGAGTATTATATTTAATAGCGAAAAGGCTATTTTTGCCAAAAAATAAAGAAAAATGGTAAATTTTAAAAATTTTTTGTGACGAGTTATATACTAATCCTCTTGGGGAAATTATTCTAACTCGATTTTAGTTTAATAACAACTTTCCGTAGAGATGACTTGATTTTATGATAATGTAAATGCTATTTAAACCCTGGCATTGCATTGGGTGCATTCACTTAAACGTCGAATCGTGAAAAGTTAGTAGTGGAAAAATTTGTAACAAGAAGTCGTTGTGCTGAAGTTAATGTTCATCTATCATCCACCCCAGAGCATGGAAGAATTTGTTGATTTATACCAAGCTGTCCAAGTTCTAGAAGGTGTTGTCAAGCATCTCTAGAAATAAGTCATTTTGAATAATCTTATAAGTTTGATTATGAGTTTAGATTAAGATTGCTTCCAAAGTTAAGGAATAAGTTGTAAATTGCTCATAAAGTGTTAGATCTAAGGTAAAAGTGATTATTTTCGGTACAATTTTTCCTTCTTCTCAAACACCTTCTACCTTCAGGTTGCGACACGTTCTCCTTTTATGAAAAATGCTTCTGTAATAATAATATTTTTTCTATATTTAGCTTAAACTTCTCCACTGAGAGTAAGCTATGATTATTAAAAGATTCACATTATTTTCCTAGTTACTATCAAATGAAATAACAACCAGTGTTTTTGTTAAAATTTCTTTAATCTTACATTAAAATATGAATAAATTCCCTTCAAATTTACATATTTGAAAAATCCTAGTTTAGGCTTTGTACAGAAGTCCTAGTTATGTATAGGCAAAATATTATTAGAAAAATATTTTTCATAAAAGGCGAACGTTTCGTAAATATGTCATTCTTTTTTCATTTTTTTCCAAAAAAATTGCATTTATATAATTTTTGTTCATAATAATTTTCTTGAAAGTATTTCACATATATATTTGATATTAAGTGACACAATATCAAATAAATTTTGTATTTATATGCATTTTCAAACTGATGGTTCCACGTTACCTTAAGGTATCCGACTACGTTCGAAAACGTGATTTTTCAAAAGCGTGTAAATGGATAATATTTATAATATTTAGTGTCACTTAGATTAAAAAATGTATATAAAATTGTTTTAAGAATAGTATTACAATAAAAAATTATTTAAGTACAGTATTTTGACAAAAAATGAACATAGAATGACCCATTTTCAAAATATTCTCCTTTTGTGAAAAATGCTTCTCTTATGATAATATTTTGCCTGTATGTAGCTCAGACCTCTGTACAGAGGCTCAACTAGAGTTTTATAAATTAATAACTAAGAAGTGGGTTTATCCATGTTTTACAACAACAGAGGGGAGAAATTTTAAGAAAAAAACATCGATAATTATTTCAATGGGTTGTAACTCTGAAAATAGTGTGAATTTTTCAAAAATCATAGTTGAGCTTCTGTACAGAAGTCTAAGCTATATACAGGCAAAATATTATTATAATAGAATCCTTTTTCACAAGAAGAGAACATTTTGAAAAAAGGTTATTCTATATAAGTTAATTTTTTGCCGAAATATTGTATTTAAATAATTTTTTTGTCAAAATCTCCTTAAAACAATTTTTATACATGTATTCTAATCTAAGTGACACTAAATATCATGAAAATTATCCATTTATGCACTTTTTTAAAATCACGGTTCCGAACGTAGTCGGATACTTTAAAGATAAATTTAACTATCCCAATATTAACAGCCCCTTGAATGTGAAACGAATGAACAAATTTCCACGAAAATTGGTATAGGAATTATATACGAGATGCCTTGAAAAACTTTTAAGAAAATAATTACAAATGTCCACTAGATAGAGCTTTTCATGGAAACACGACAGCCGGTAAAGAAACTGCTCTAACTTAAACATAAGCAAAATGGATAATTTAGAACAACTTATAACCAAAAAAGTGTAAAATCGAAAGAGAAAGAGATATAGGATGTTCGTCGACTGTAGAGCGAAAAAATTTGGGACACGACAAAGAATTTAGTTTATCGTGAGTATTGCGATGTTGAGGCGGAATTAAGAAACACCAATACATTTCATGGGCTACAGGTCACACCAATTAATTACGATCTACTGTTGAACACGATATCCTTTGCATCAAAATTTTCATATGCATGATGGTGGTCACGTAGAACAACTGCTCACGGTCACATAAAGCAGTATACAGATTCATAGTTTGGTCTAGAACTTCATCTTGATACCCTTCAGTTGCCACAGAACCACGCTTGTAGATGTGCAGGTCGGTGTAATATCACAATGAAATCCCTGTCCACGCCATGATGCTTCCACCATCGAATGTGTGATGTTAGGTGATGTTCTCGGGCCGATTGCGTGTGCCTTGTTCCCTTCAGACCGTGTAGGGCAAATCCGGACTCATCTGTTAACATAACGTTGCTCCAATCAGACACAGGTCAATTCACTTGCTGGCGATATCACTTTGATCGTGCCCCTCTGGACTGGACGAATAAAGGAATACAAACTCGGAATACTCGTACAGGATATTTAAGCATAGCCTTCGACGATCATTAATGGCAAATATCGTCTTACCAAAGGCCGTTGCAATCGCCGATGTCACACATGTGGAGGTCGATCTTCGATTTGGCTTGGCTACAACAGTAATATATCAGTCTTGGCGGTGATCATAACCCTTAGACAACTGACTACAGGTTCTCAGACTACTGTTTGGCTTTTTTGGAATTGTTTCCATAATTGTGAAATGACGGAATGATGTACTTCAAAGAAACGAGCAACGTCTGTAATAAATTGTCCTGCTTCAATGCATCCAACGGCTCAACAGCGCTCAAAATCTTCCAATTGTCTTTTGGAAGCCAAGGAAACACTCCTAACTTGAAAAAAAAAATCATATGTACGCTCTAAATACCTTTCATGAGCACTTATATATCTAACTCCTATAACACTTCACAATGCTAGCTTCTTATATGACTGCCTGGTTTGCATTTTTCTAGACGAGAAGCCATGATGGGCTGTAACCTAACATATTTGCATATTTCTTTCTTCCTTTGCAGCAAATTACAGCTTCTTTAATTCAGATTGTCTTACGAATATTAACATTTTCCTATCCGTGCTGTACTTTTGGAAGTTCATGTATATGCGTCCAGATAATTTGTGGAAAACAAATTCGTCATTTTCATCAAAATTAATGATTTTGCACTAGTCAGGCCCCTTAAGGGATCACTTCACAAAAGTTAGCCGAAACTTGACATTTCAGTACAAAACTATAAACAATTTCAATAGTAGATATTCACCGTTGAACAAAACGGATAATGCGTCTTTGATTTCTATCAAACTTAGATTTTTTTTTTTGTTTAAACCTTTTTTATACTACTCCGGTTGCTATCTTTTGATACTACTTTTTTATACTGCCTTAAATTAAATTTTACTAGCTATTGAATTCCTGATTTAAACTGTATGGTTAGTTCTCTATCTGGAAATTCATTCAATTTTCTAGATTGCAAGGTACCAATCAACTGTATCCTCTTCAAGCAGATAACGCGACATTACTTATTTTGTAAAGAGTATTTTTTTCAAAAATAGACATATTAACAATGATTTGTGACATTTTACCAATATTAATAGTTATGATCAATTGAAAAAAAAGAACGCATCTATAACATCTTGAATATTCAACTGTTTTATCCAAATCTTTTACACTCAAAACCTTTTTCATTTAAAGAACATTAAAAATATTTCTTTTGTTTGACATTTATCTTTAATTTTTTGAGCTTAAAATTGTTGGTACTTAGGTATATAGTCTGAATGCCATCGTTCAAGATAACTCACCAGGCTGGCAACCCCGATTTCGCATGTGTCGTACGCGCTGAATTGGCAACAATCTGCTTCGTTTCATATAATGTCGTCAATACGGTTGTGATAATACGAAAGTACTTTTTTTTTCTTCACGTGTGAACTCATAGCAATTAGGACCGCCCTATATATTTACATTACACGGACAAATATTGCTAATTCCGACGGCATCATTGTGCTCTGGGATTCACTTCTATTCTCCATTGGTGCATGGGCAAATCATGTACCCTCCAGTGGATCCCTGTCCATGTTTATCATCTAATTCTAAAGGAACGAGATGACCTATTTCCTTTCCAATGAAGCCAGAACACTTTAGCCTCTAACTTCATCTACTACGGTCTTTGATGCCAACGCAGTAGCAAAATAAAAGCTCTCTGCTCAAACCCAAGAAAAAAATTATCACTGCCAGAATTAAATTATAGCAGAGAAATTACGTCAACAATAACTAAACTAAGGACAAAGCATTTTAAGGGCATGAAGATTCTGCCCGATATTTCGTTCATATGTGGAATGCAGGCACTGCTCAGGCACGCGACTGGATCCCAAATACCTTTTTAGCTGCCCTTACATTGTTGGAGCCATTTTTAAAATAGACAATGACTGTAGCATGGACATTCTTTACTTGGATCGTGACATGGATGGTGCCACGGCAGTGATTCGCGCCTTTGGCAATATCTGAATATATCCTTATAGTTTGTTTATTAAAACCCCTGCACTTTGTCATACACGACAACAGCAACAACAACCTTTTTTTCGGTAAAAATTAAATTGTAATCAGTTACAGTTAGTTGAAGCTCATATTCGGGTAAGTTAAATCTATATTTAAAGAAATTGAAATTTGAATCACATTTTTTCACACATTTTGGCAGGCTCAGATGTACTCTACTAGCTTCAATTTTGTTTAACTTTTGTGTCTACTTGCAACATACATAAGAAAAAGAACTTTTATCAATTTACTACAGCTATAAAATGCATTTGAAATTCATAGAAAAAGTCAACACTCATGAATTTTAAAATAGTGCACTCGAAAGCAACGCGTTGATATGTGCTATGTTACTAGAAGTAGTGCTATACGAAATCTGAATTATTAAGGGGATGCCTCGTTCGATGCGTGTTTAATCGAGTCTTTTATATCTAACATTAATCGTAAATTGGTCTGCTGAAACGTGCGCTGCTTTTTTTAAGCATGATTATACATTCCGCAATATTACATATTATTATAAAAGTATATAATTTAGTCGATTTATAAAAAAATACAAAATACAGATAACTAAATTTTGAAAAATAAATTATACACCTTTATCTGAATCAACATGTTATTTAAAACAAAAATAAGGTAATGAATTCATTGTGCCTTTAAAAAATACAGATACCTGTCCTCAAATACGTATATTCTGCAATTTTAATAACCATATCAACTATTAAAGCGGCTCCATACTGTTATGGGCATTTTATATATATATAAATTACCTCTATTCCTTAAATATTTATAAAATTCTGTGAAATGTGTACGGTACTCTTTTTTTATAGTTACATTTTACTGGAAAGCATTACTTGGAAGTGTGTTAAATATTTTGTTTATGTTGATATCTGTAAGAATGTTTCGAAAGACGAAAGCAGAAAAAATATACATTCTTAGATATTATCATTTGTCCTAATGTTTTTCTTCGAATTTTTTTTTTTCTTTATTACATTGAATTAAATATTTTGTATATTTCTCTTTATAGCTTTTAGAATAGCGGATCACATTAACCTACACTATGGGTCGGCCAATGGCGGCTCGCGAGCTACATTTGGTACTTTATATAAACTTTTAATACTCTGCATTTATGTTTCCCTCGGTATAAAATGTTTTTCACGGTGGTGTAATAAATTTATTTATACATAAGGGATAGTTAGAAAGAATGGGTCGTATAAGAAACGGAATTTAACTAAAGAGGAGCGCCAAGAACGATTTTCCTAGAGGGTCCCTCCCTACCTTCTAGCTCTTTCTCGAAACATCCGCTTACGTCATAGATCATGATGTTATAAATTTCTCCAGTAATTTCCAGAAGTATCCAATGGTCGCCAGTTCACCAAAAGGGTTGCCAATATGTTCGCCATGTCGTCAAATTTTTTAGCCAAAAATGGTGTCAACTTTGTTCAATGGGAGAGGGAGGGGAGACTGTGTGGTCCACCCTTAGCCGAACAGGGGATATTTACCCTCTAGTATTATTAAAAAATAATTATGTCTACTAAAAAATGTTTGATTTTATTTTTTTCTTTAGTAATTATTCACTGAAAATATTTACCAGTATTTTACCTGAGAAATATCCAATTTAATTACTCGGTACAAGACTATGAAATAATTGATCCTCAAATAAAAGCAATAGTATTTGATACAAAGGACATTTTGCCTAAAAGTATGGTGTGATAAGAAAAACCTAGAATTCGCTGTTCTCATAAAATTTGCCTCTATAAATTCGCATGAATAAACATTATCTTCCAAAAATGAAAAAAATACGTCTAGAAAAAACTTAACAAATGATAACATAATATACATCTAAAATTGAAAACAACTAGATGTTTGTCAGACATAAAACCCTTTTGAAATCGATGAAAGAAATCATTGTTTTCAGTTTTAAATAAAAATTAAATTAGTCACCCTAAAAACCCATATATGTACCGAAATATACGTACATTGTGTGACGAAGCCGATCTCTTCCCCCTATTTGCTAACAGATCCCTTGCCGACAGACGTTGCGAACATTCCAGGCATTTCCCTAATTGCTGGGAAGGAATTTCGTAACGGGATGGTCAAGTTTCGGAACCTTTTTCCCAGGCTGACCAGACTGTCAAAAAGAGGCATCTTAACATTGTGTTTTCATTTTCCTGCGATTCGGTGACGACGGCATGTCTGAGAACGTACAAATGTGCACCCAGACGTCGGTGCCCCTTAGGCGAGAGAACAGGAAACGAGACCGATTGGCGCGGCAGAAGGGAAGAGATCAAGGGAGCCGAGAGACCGAAGGCGGCAAAAGAACAAGAGGGGCTGAGTCCGACAAAGAGATCACAGAGGGATGATGAGGAGAGATTAGAGAGGATATAAGGAGGGAGAGAGAGATTGGATTTTGAAGGGAGCTTTTGGACGTCCCTTGAGCGATAGAAAAAAGCGATAACAACCCCGCGAAGTACAGCGGTCTCCTGATTTGGAAGATCAGGGAACGGTAGATAGTGCGAAAGAGCACGGCGGATTTGGAGCCAGCGAACTCACTCAGACTCGGTGTGGAATTACCGAGAGTGAACCCTTTTTACTCACGATTGGAATAGGACTTTTCTCTAGCGGGCGAAGTTACGCCCTTATTTTATGTGAAAGAGACTCGAAATCATTACGAACCCTTTTGCTATTGAATTGTAAAAGAATATACCATTTTATTTTTTTGATGATTTTCATACTGAAATAAATAGTTATCCAAGAGCTGTGTGAAATCATTACAATGGGCGTATCCAACATCTTGATCAAGAGGATCTTAATCAGGGTTACTTTAAAAATAGGCTTAATACAACTACAGCAACTGTCAATTTAAATAAAAATATGATAGGTTACGTATTCGGCAGAAAACTTAAAAACTGTTATATACTTTTATATACCATCTCAGATGAGCCACTCGTAATTTGAGTGAGGTCCAAAACTACAGAGCCTTTTTCCATTATCCCTTGTCTTGCCGTGAAGTGCAACCTAAATAAGCAATCAAGACAACCCTAAATTCACTAAGAGTTCAAGAGACTGTGTTGTTTATCAATAAACAAGTAATATAAAAAATTTAAGTCAATTCCTACTTAGACCAAATAAGAAAAATTTTATTTTAGCTACTTTTTATTAAATAGTTACAATTAATATAAATATGTATATACATATAACAGAATCAAAACATTAAGTGGTAATTAATTTTTATTAATTATCATTAAAGTATCCTCTATTTTAATCCAAAACAATCGCATATACAAAAATTTCAGTTCAACTGAATCCTTTAAAACGTGAGAAAAACCTTTTACAGTTTTAACACAAGTCACCAAAAGGGTCACTAATTCGCCAAAATGATGCCAACGTAGCTGTGTGTATTTGAAATTCTTTAAATAATTATTTTTAATCAATTAATTTTTATTAATTACAATTAAATTATTGTATTGTCATCCAAAATAATCATGTGTATAAAATTTCAGCTCAATTGAGCGCTTTAAAAAGTATTTTATTAACGATTGAAAATTCCACCAAGATAAATAAATAAATAGAGAGTGGAGCTAATAGTAGGAATTGAATAAATCTGTGTGTTTTCCATAAAACGTCTCGTGTGACATAGTATGGAGGTTTAGAGAATGAAGTACAAGCAAGTCTAAGTTGATGCTGTTCTCTTCACCTGATGGTAGATTAAGAAGACTAAGACTCAATATTTTCCGTTATTTTATAGAGCAATATGAATATTATCATTTTATTAATTTTTCATGATTTTGTATGTATAAGTAAACACCCGCTTCACTGGATATTTCATTATGCATGAATTTATACCTTTTATAAATTATTGATATATAAGTCCTAGCATTAAACGCTGGATTGTATTGAAGTTCATTCTTATAGCCCTCATTTCTTGATATAAACTTGACAAGAGTGATGATCTAAAATTGAAGTAAAAGGATCTTTTAAGCTCCTATAAGCCCCTCCCTCAAAGTGGATATCCACAAGACCCATTTTTAGAGCATCCTTACTCAACAAAATAAACATGCTGCCAAATTTCGTCTAATTATAACTGCTCAAAAACGGAATTTTTTTTATCAATATCTTTAGTAGCCCCCCTCCCCGGAGAGTTACTTTTCAACGGAGGATTTCAACTTAACAAAAGAAACATGCATACCCCATTTAATTACTATAGGTCAAAAATTTTGAAAACGGGATTTTCTTATCTATACCTTCCTAGTAACTCCCTTCACCCCCACCCGTATCAATCGGTTTCCATAAATTTTGTAGTTAGTGGATCAATATTCAACAAAAAAGATGTTTACGAAAGTTTAAATACATCATCTCTTTAATGATGCCATTAAAAATGCTTTAAATATTTTAAGGATACCAAACTAAGTTACCTACTTGAAAGAATAAGTAGAACTTGAAAACAAACTTTCCAGTGCTGAAAAATTATTCCCTACAGAAAAAGTACAAAAATCTTCATCAGGCTTTGGAACACAAATATTAGCAAACGCCTAGGCACATTTCAAAAATCTCCTTTCTTGATGCTTGAAAGCTGTGATTCACAGATTTACAGTCCTCTTCTTGGCAACATTAACCCCTTGACATACATATAAAACGGAGTTTGATGCACCCTTTTTCCCCAGAATTGCGGATTTCCGGTACCCTTGAGAAGGAAGAACCTTCTTTGAGCATTCCAAACAAATGAGGATCTACGTACGATTCTCGCCAGAGATAGTTTCTGTAGAGTTTAACTTCTGAGAGACTTCAAAGTGGAAAATAGCATATAAAATGAATTACATCTCTCAAACTTCATTATATGTCAGAAGTTTAACTACATCGAAATTTAATAAAGAGAAACTTGACGATCTGGGAGTAAAAGACAGATTATGGTTAAATTTTAATTCTAAGTGATTTGGTGAGTCTTCGTATTTGTGTTGCAAAAAGTCTGTTTCATGTATTTTTAACTGATTTCTAAAAGATTTAAGGTATCCGACTACCCTAAAATCATGATCTTTTTCCAATATTGACAGTTTTTTTCAATGATTTTATTTTATAGGTCATCTTATTAGCTTAAGGTATCCGACTACGTTCGGAACCATGATTTTAAAAAAGCGCATAAATGGATATCTTTCATGATATTTAGTGTCACTTTTAGATTAGAATACATGTATAAATTGTTTTAAGGACATTTGACAAAATTTTTTTAAAATAAAATATTTTTGGCAAAAATTAGTTAGAATAACCTTTTTCCAAATTTTTTTTTTAAAAATGCTTCTATTATAAAAATTTTCCCTGTATATAGCTCGACCTCTGCACAGAGGCTCAACTAAAATTTTTTAAAAATTCAAATTATTTTCAGATTTACAACCATTTGAAATAATTATCGGCGTATTTTCTTAAAATTTCTCCTTCTGTTGTCGTAAAACATGGATAAACCGACTTCCAAGTTATGCATTTCAAAATTCTAGTTGATTGTAGAGGGTCGAGGAATACAGGCAAATATTAACAATAGAAGCTTTTTTTAAAAAAGGGAGGACATTTGGAAAAAGGTTATTCTAAGTTAATTTTGCCAAAATATTGTATTTAAATAATTGTTGTTTATTATGTCCCAAATCAATTTATACGTATTCTAATCTAAGTGACACTAAATATCATCACTAAAATCACGTTTCCGAACGTAGTCGGATACCTCAATAAAAATTCCAAGCATTTTATTTTCCATTCACTAGAACAAAAACTACAAGTCTTTTAGTAAAAGCAGATGCCATAACTTTACGCAAGATGCCAAACTTTAAAATGCGTTTTACTCGAAATGTGTTTTTTTTTCGAAAAACTCAAACGGAGATAGCGATTGCTCAAAAAGTTTTGAAAAAAATTTGCTGAAATTTTTGGTGTATGTTTTTTATAACAGTAGAAGTGTTTTGATCTTCAGATTTATCAATCACTGTTTTATCTCAAAATTTACAGTCCTTTATGAGAATATAATCACTGATTTTTAAGCAATTTCATATAATCACTAAGATAAAGTGCTCTAGTTTTTGTAAAAATAAAAATATCTCTTATCATGAAGGTCACATTTCAAACATGAATAACAAAGAAACACATCAAAATTGAAAAATTAAGAATTTGTTCATAAAATTTTTGTACAGAGTGGGCTCCGTTTATGTAATTTTTTGTATCTTTTCACCAGTTTTTACCCATTTTAATAGCTATAAATTTTTTTTTCTGTTTTCAATTTTAGAATATTTTCCTCAAAATATAATAAATAAATCTAAAAATCAAAAAAAAAATCCCCCATATCTCCATTTTTTCAAAAAAAGTTGTCGCAAGTAGTCGGATACCTTATTTAACCATAATAGCAGGTAACCATTATAATATTGTTACAAATTTACGTGGGTCAGAAAAGGTGATAATTCAAATTAATTGAGTAATAACAAATTTATTAATTGACAAGTAAGAAAACAAATAACTACACGAAGACAAGTTGATGTATATATACAAAGAAATTTTAAAATAGGTTATTTACTTGTTATAACAAGAAGTGGCTCTCTTGAACAGTTCCACTCACGGGAAAGGTAGATAAAATCAATCTATCCAATCGCAGACAATGAACAAGTGGATTCTAAAATCGACTGGTTCGACCTTCATCTAAAAGTTCCTTATAGAGCCTCACGAAAATTTCTTTTTCACCTAATTTGTTCTCAAATCTGTCATTAAGGGCGATAAAGATACCCGTTTGGTAAACTTGTTCATACCCTTTGGGGTTTACCAGAATTTTTGTCAAGATTATGCTAGGAAGTGCACTTTCCCTGTAAAACTCAATTTTTCCAAAAGCAATGTATCACAGCAGGGAAAGCAACATGCGTGGCGTGTTTCAATATATTAAAGCGTTATTACGCAGTGTAATAAATTTCTTAACAAATGAATTAATTATTAAAATATATTAACTCAAATTTCTCAATAAATCATATCTATATATAAAACGATTAATCTCTCAATGTTCGATGTATTTTTTGCAGTAAGATAAAAAATCAAAGGCCGGTGAATTTAAGATATCTAATCAAGTATTTTTTAACGTAAAATATCGTTGAACTAAAAAAACCTTCAGAGAAAGTAAAGAACAAAGAAGTGCTGAAATAAAAAGTAAACCCGATATCGTCTAGACGTGATAAAATAGGGGAATTTTCTGGTTTCAAGTAATTATTTTTAAACGGGAAATTTTTCAGTCTATATTTATTATCTTTAGTTTCTAAATATGTAGCTGTTACAATTCGCTCCAAAATTTCCTTACTCGGAAATTGTGTTCCTATACATAATCAAAGGTAATAGTTAGTAAAACTTTTTAAGGATCTAGCATTCCTATTAAATTTATTATGTCTATATTACTAAATGTCTGTATATAGGGTTTATACTTTCGAAAGGATTTAAAGCTAATCTTTAACAAAATTGTCGATATATATAGTAGTTCTGTGCCTTTTTTCATTTATCCTTGCTTTTTTTGTTTATATTTCTATATCTCATCATAAAGTAGTCTGCATTTTTTTCTTATTCAGGTTAACTATTACAACTACTTTCTAAATTCCTTTCATAATTGTCATATACTGACAAACTTTTATTTGTGAGAAAAATAAATAATTTTTGAACAAGATTGTGATAGTTTATGAAATAACGTATTGAATGTAATTTTCTAAATTTTTATTTTTGAGGCCATATTCTCTCTACAGCAAAGTTTCTCAAACTGTCGGGTGTGCCCTTCTAGGGGGTCGTGATGACTCTACGAGGGGGTTGCGAGCATACTGAAAAGTTGAAAACAAAATATAGTTTAAAAAGTATTAATTTACCGAAACAGACATAATACATTCTGACATTAAAAAAATTAAAATACACATTTACTCTGATGTAATACACTTATAAATGTATCAGTATTGCACAATGTATTTGATAATTAGTTTAACAATACTAATTTAAGAACAAGTTTAATATATGTGTGACCCCATGACCTTGTCATATATAAAATTATATACGAAAATTAACGTTTATCTTGATAATTTTTATATAAGGTTTATAATTAATCCCTTAGCTGCCGATTAAAGAGTGCGCGATTTCCTCTCCAATTGCCACCGTTTTCCACGTAGCCACGCGCATGTGATATATTAAGGGGGGAGGGGGAATAAATCAGCAAATTCTCTGAAATAAGAAAATCCTTCGCAAACACTATCAATATCCCTTTATTACATTCCAAAGCCTGCAGAATAATTTTATGGGTAACAGCGCCCAGAAAAAGATTGCACTTCGGAAAGACGTATATACCCGGGGTAATAACACTTTAAGAGCGATACGCTTACATACGCCGGTGGAACTTAAGAAGTTAAAGTCGTATTGTAGCTTTAGCGTCAAAGTATAGTATTCTTGAATTCAATTCATTGCTATTGTATGGAAGGGGGGCACGAAGAATATTGTGATTAAATATTGGGTCACATATATTGAAAGTTTGAGAAGCACTGTTCTACAACTACATTTCAGCTTTTGTTAGAAACTGTAATATGATGTCAAATTATGCACTCTTTTTTAATTCCTATTATTAGCTCACACTCTTTATATATTTATTTTTTTATTTTTTTATCTTCGTGGAATTTTCAATCGTTAATAAAATATATTTTAAAGCTCTCCATTGAGCTGAAATTTTACATACATGATTATTTTCGATGACAATACTATAATTTAATTATAATTAATAAAAATTAATTGATTAAAACTAATTATTTAAAGAATTACAAATACAGCGACATTAGAATCATTTTTGGCTACTTAGCGACCCTTTTGGCGACGTGACAAAACTGTCAAAGGTATTTTTCTCACGTCTTAAGGCATTCAGTTGAACTGAAATTTCATAAACACAATTGTTTTGGATGACAATACGATACTTTAATGATAATTAATAAAAATTAATGTTGTGATTCTGTCATATGTATATACATATTTATATTAATTGTAACTATTTCATAAAAAGTAACTAAAATAAAAAATTTCTTTGTTGATCTAAGTATGAATTGACTTTAAGAAAATGTTTATATTACTCGTTTTTTTCAAATAAAATAATTTTATTCACTTTCAAGATCCCTCTCCCGTATTATTTGAGTACTATTATCTACATCTTTAAGTAAATCTCTCGGGGAGACTGTAACCCCTAGAGAGCGCGTCCCCAAATGGCGGATTGGAGAATGCCTCCATAGGTTATTCTGTGGGGGTAGGAGGGAAATAAAATACCTCCTGCGGACCAACAGGTAGAAGTCCAACCTCTCGAGGCACTGGCACCCACT
Source organism: Trichonephila inaurata madagascariensis (assembly GCA_019973955.1). Lineage (NCBI taxonomy): Eukaryota > Metazoa > Arthropoda > Arachnida > Araneae > Nephilidae > Trichonephila > Trichonephila inaurata. The sequence goes on along the minus strand of BMAV01027180.1, from coordinate 35,476 downwards.
ATGACAAGTGCAATGCCATGTGATATTAGATTGAATTATTTCGCAACTGGACGGCGAAAATCAGGCTTAAGCGATCTTCCACTCTACAACTCGGCCAAACTATCATAGAAGTCATTGGTCTGCCGCACTCGTCCCTGGAAATCATCCGGGAACCGTACGATACATTAAAGCCACCCTCTTCTGTACAGATCAATTTGGCCCTGCTAGAGCCTTGTACGAAGAAAGAGCCCATTGAAACGATCAAGGGCAAAGGTTTAGAGACTATTGCTCCCTTTGCGAAGCCTCACCTCGTTACAGCCTTTACCTATGGCTCTTCGGATTCCTATTGCGACAGGGGAGGATCTGGGATCTACATCTCGTACCCAGATGGCTCAACGGCAAGGCATAAACTACCAGCGGGGGTGATTGCGTCCAACTTTACAAGCGAACTTGTTGCCATAAAAGAAGCTCTGACTATCTCACCTGGACATCTGCCAACTTCTCCGAAGGCATCATCCTGTTCTCGGATTGCAAATCTGCCCTAGAGGCACTGCGCAAGGAAACAAACCTTGTCCAAACAATTAACATTCCCCTGAAAGAAATTACTGAGAAGTACAAGTCTTGCACCCTCCAATGGATCCCGGCGCATGTTAACATTGAGGGTAATGAAGCGACCGACGTTTTAGCCAAAGAGCCCAGAAAAATAAATCCATCGCCACTGGCCACAACATCTTTTGATGCCGATGCCGTGGCAAAAAGGAAACTCTGTCACAACTCCAAAAAGAAATTTTCGCTCTCTGAGCTTAATTATGACAGAGCAATTACAACAACCATCGCACGACTTAGGACGGGACACCTCAAGGGAATTAAGATCCTCCCTGATGGTTCAAGAACGTTCCCGAAGTGTAAACACTGCCCAGATTGTGACGGGCTCACGCGTCTTTTCTGTAACATAACCTCTGGGTTCTTTGACGGCCAAGATTAATGGCAAATCTTTTCCAACCCAAATCCAAGAAGTGAAATGCAAATAAGACAGTTTTAAAAGAACAGAAGTTTCAGAAAAGCAGAATGGCAATTGGGAAAGTTATGTTAGGAAGAGATACGAGTGTGAATTGACAGCCTTCATAAAGTTACGAGAAAAAGCCATTGATACAGGTGCATACCATTGCACGCGTGCCCAGGTGCTTCGACGTGATAGAACCTTAGCTTGAATTGATAGGACTGATTGTTTGATTTTAGGATTTGTAATATTATCAGAAATTGAAAGTAGGGGGATAATATAATTTTTGATAAGTGGTCTAAGTTACGCATCCAGTTTAACTATTGCTGTGTGTTTGGTTTATTAGATTCTCATTTATTAGAATTTATCGAAATTATTAGAGATTTAAGTTATATTCTTAATAAAGTCATATTAAGAATTTTAAAATGTCTATTCAATTCAACAATTCCACACCTCTAATTCACGCTGACAATCAAAGATATGGTCACCGTAGAACGACCATATCACAAGATATACAACTGGATCCCACACACGTCCTGAGCTGCCCTTCCATCTCGGAAGCCCTCTTCAACATTGACTTCAACTGCACCAGGGAGACCCTCTACTCGGATAAGGCCGAGAATGTGGCTAGAGGGGTGCTACACGCCTTCTGGCCTATCTAATAACTTTTGCACTTGTCTGACGACAACAACAAGTACTATTATAAATATCAAACTTCTGAAGTGAAATCAGAAGTGGCTTTAAAAGTCTACTGTTTATTACTATGGTCCCTTGGCTGGGGTGTCTTGAGTTAGAGCTCAAGTGCTACTGAAGACCCGCCATGTATTAGCACTCATGCACGTTAAATATGTCGGGGCCCAAATTCTTCCCGTTGGTGTGGTGAGGAGAGGACAGTGCCAACTCAGGTGTCGGTCCTTATCACTTCACCATGGTTCAAAATTATGAGTTCCATCACCAATAGCTTTCGTGTTGCTGTATAGAGTGATGCAAATAAGTCACTTACTCGCGCTGAAATCAGAAATTTGAGAAAAGAACTGTAAAATATGTACAAGTGAATAGCATTAGGTATAGTAAAAACATACAAATATTTTATAAGAAAATAAAGTTAATGGAAAAAGTAAACTTCAAATACTGAAAATTTATTTTTGTTTATCTCATTCCATTTAGAAATGTTCATTCTGAAATGGATCCATAATAATTAAAGCTATTTCACTTTTATTTTGTATAGTATAAGGAATTTAGAAAAAAATCAAAATCTATTAGAGAAAGGAACATTATTCATAAAATATTCATGAATACTAATTCATATCACATGTATTATAAATACCAAAAGAGAAACTTCACAATCATTTACTTTTTTTAAAAAAAATGTTTAAAGATTAAGTTATAAATAATGCACTTTAAAAGCTTCTTAGGAAAAGTTATTAGTCTAGAAAGAATAAATAATCTTAATGAAAAAGAAGGAAAATATATTGGCAATATAATCTATCTGAAAATTTCTGATGCTTACATTTTCTAAAAAGTTTCTTAGCGCATCATTTGTATAACTTAAAAATTTATAGATTATTATTCTTAGTTAATATATTTTTATGCAACGGCTCAAAAAAAAAGTTTGCACGTACACAGTGTCTCAAAATTATTTTGAAATTTATAAATTATTTTTTTCAGATCATTACTATTAATATTACTTGATGATACATATGTAAACAAGAATTAAAGCTCAAGTCAAAATTTATTTCAATTGGTCTTATTCTTATGATTAATTTGGGAGACATTACCAAATACTTTAAAGTCAAATTTTTAATAAAAGTTTGTATGTATGAATGAATATATCCACATGGCATTTGAGTTCTATAATAATATCGATTTTAGTAATACAATATCCTGATTTTAATGCAGAGCTTATGTGTATGCACACATTCTCGACAATCTCCTATTAGTTATCTTAGGCATTTAGTTATTTTTTCCTTTTTGTTCTAGTTATGGAGCACTAGAGATATACTCATATTCCGATTTTCAAACAAAATGGATTTATTTTCTTTAATATACTGTTTTTAATATTAATTGTTACAATAAAATATTGAAAAAAGCACCTGGATTCTCGAATTAATTTGTACAGTTATACAATACATGACATTTCTTCTTTTTCTGATGAAATGCATATTTCAAGTATAATAATGTTTGAAACACTTAAAATATCCCTAACAAAAATGGAATTTGTTCAATAGGGCTGCATTTGTTTGAGAGAAAAAGAGTTTACTTTTAAGTACATGGAACATTCTAAGGAGCCACTGGAAACTTGTCTTTTTAGCCTTTCTTTTCCAAAAGCAATGATTTTTTACTTGTTTTTTGTAACGAATATAAATGTTTATTTCAATCAAAAACTGAATTCTTCTGATTAGTTAATATAACTTGCCTTCGTTTTGAAAACCCAAACTTTCATGAAATTTATCTGCTGGTTTATTTCTGTTAAAAATTACAGTAAGCATTCTTTTGCTTATGTATAATGCAGGTAAGACACGAGAAGGCTATTTTTTATCCCTCTTATTTTGTGCAGATCATTAAACATGTTACCTATCAACCTGACTCGTTAATTCATTAGAAGGAATGTTATTTGTCTGGTAGAGACCTTTATTGCCTTATCTAATGCTTTTTCAAACTAACTCTTGTTCCAATTTGTTCTCTAGTTGAATCATTGACTCACAGAAGAAGTTTGGAAATCCGAGATTCATTGGAGATGTTAACATTCCAAAATTGACTTCGCTATATTGATATACGTTTATTCTCCTCTCAAAACGATCCAAACTTATTAGTTTTATCTTGTTGAATATCTATCTGCTCTTAAAAAAAGATTGAAGCATATTATGAATTCCCAATGTAAGTTAGACGTATTTTACCTTAATAAATAGGAAATTATATACTTCGATCTCTAAATCCTTATCGTCAAAATGCGAAATTCTTACTAAATAAATAGGAAACTGACATAATAAATATTCAAAATGATATTTATAATTTAGAGGAAGCAATTTTAGCATTTTCAGTCTTTATAAAGATAGATTCTTGGAAAGAGACGTAATAAAATATGACAGTAAAAAAATCAATAATACAGTCGAACCTCCATATTACGAACCTCTATATTTTGAATTTTTTTTATATAGCGAGCTCTTTTTCCAGTAACCAAGAACATTTCACTATTTTCATCGTAAAATAACATTCCAATAGTGAAGTGCATTTTCTATATAACCAACTTTTTTTCTTGTGATTCAATTTTTTCCTCCCTGTTTTTGAAGTATTTCTGAACATTTCAAGTTTTATGCTCTATTTTAACACATTTTATGGTGGTCATAAATCTTGCATTTGTATTATTAGGTGCCTAAGTCACCGAGAACAATAGAATTCTGGGCGTTCAATCCAAGAAATGCAACTTTTAAACCCCATTGTCCAGTTCAGTAGAAACACCTTTCACCCTCAGTGGAGTTGTCTCACGTCCTTATGTCCTTGAACTAGTCTATGTTCATTTCCACTGTTGATTAGTCGTACTGGTAATTTCGTTTCTTGCAGCTCGAAAATGCTAAAACGTAAGTGCTTGAGCATCAGACACTAGTTTCGTTATAGAGAAAGCTCTTCAAATTGCGAAGGAAGGACCGATTTCTAGGTAACAATGAATGGCTAGAAAAATATCAGAAAAGACACGGAAAAGGAAGAAGGGATTGTTGGTGCATTGCAATAGTGAGGCGTATTATGAAACAAAGCATTTTTTTAAACAAAAAAACTAAATAAAATTAACAGATTTTATTGGATCCTCAATACATTTTTGTTAAATTTAATTACTTGAATGCCAACTTGAACCCTCTAAAATCGTTAAAAAATTAGTTAGCATCGATATTCTTTCAAAAATATTTTAAACAATGATATCAAAATTCTTCTTACACTTATGAAATTTTCTTTAATCCAATTAGTTCACTTTAAAAAAAAATTTGAAAATTTTCAAACATACTTTTATTTATTTTTTAACTGCACCATATCATGCACCGCTTAAAATAAAATTTGTAATAAATGTAGAGAGGGAAAATGTTGACTTCACAATACGAAAATTTCTGATTGTATTTTTTTGTGAAACCTTCTATTTCCTAAAATTATTTTTGAAGACATATTAGTATTTTTTCTTGGGAATATTTATTAAAATTATCACATATTTATTTAATTATAAAGGTAATATAAATTCATTTATTCGTTAAATCTTTTTAAACAAAATTCTGATCCAAAAAAATTCAAACTTTTCTGAATCATATTGGTATCTCCTAAATGCTTTTCATATCATAATTCAAGTTGTAATTTCGTGTATGATCTATTCATTTATTATATTGCTCAAACTATTTTGAATAAAGGGTATTTGTTCTTACTTTAATTCTAGAATATCCTAAATATATAAAATCACTAACTAATATTAAAAATTTCATAGTCACCCATCCGGTACAGTGGTTATGCCCTTGACTGAAAGAGCAAGGATGTTTGTAAATGTATAGTTCCTTCGCGGCATGGGGTACTGAAATGCCGTCGACCGAAAGCCCCTTTGTGAAATTGGTGAGATGGGAAGAGATAGGAGGCCTCTGACCCACCCCAGAGTATTCTCCCTCAAATTGAGGGTGGAACCAAACCAAAAATCATACTGTCACCTGAATGATGCTCAAAGATACGGATAACGGCAGACGTACAATTGAACCCTCGTGGGTCTCGATCATTATTCAATTCATCATTCTCGGTCAATTCATCATTCAATCATTCTCGATCATTATTCAATTAAATTTTGCTGAATGCAAAAGATGATTATATTAATTTTGAGATGTACAAATTATATTTACGATCTCATTCGTAATATTCAACAGCGATTGATTAATACTCAAAACAAAAAATTTTTTTTAAAAGTATATTAATATATATTTTTTTTACATCCCCAATTCAATATTTTTGTTTATTTTATTTATTTACTTCTTGTGAAATAACATAATATTTGAAGATGTTTTATTCATTTAATATTTTAGAATGCGTTTTAGATTAAAGAGAAATTTTAACTTTTTCGGAACTTCTTACTAAAATCATAATTTTAGAAACATTTAAAATCAATACAACAATGTTGTTTGATTTGCCCTTTATCGTATATGAAATACAATGACTGCGGTCAATATATTAGCTAATTAAACTAAAATTTATACATGTGCAAAATAGGAATTATAAATGAGCATTAGTCAGTGACCTAATATTTTCCCCCATAAAAAATGCCTCATTCAATTAAATTATCTTTTACTTTAACCAAATTAATAAATAAATATTCAATGCTTTACAACTATAATTTTAAATTTGAAAATTGTAAAAAATTATAGTTTTATATAGGACACATTAAAAATACAAGGTATGTTAGCACAGCGGTTGCAAAATTTCAGGACAGACAGATAAAACCTAGATCAGGGGTTTTCTCAATCTGTTTTCTGCTGGGGCCCCATACATATGTCAGCTATTTCACGTGGGTCTCCTACATATGTAGTTATTTCACGCGGGCCTAAATGAGGATAAATGGGGGAGGGGGAATTTTTTAAGATCAAGAAAACATTGGAAATTTAAAATGTGGAAAATTGATCAAAATTTTAAAAAATTTCCCAAAATTTTTTTTTTTACAAACCAAAAATTAAAATTTTAAAAATTTTTTCCCACAACCCTAAATTGAGCATTTTAAAAATTTTCAAACTTTTTCATAAATAACGGTTACCCTTGATTTCCCAAATAAAAACCCCAAATTTTAAAAAAGTTTATTTCCCTTTTTTAAAATATTTAAAAAGGGAACAAAATTTCTTGTTTTTGTTTTTTTAAAGAAATTTGGCAAAAAACCTTTTAAAAGCCATTTTTTTTGAAAAACCCCTTCAAAGGGAAAACAATATTTTTTAAAAAATTTTTTTTACAGAAATTTGCTAAAAGATAAAAAATTTAAAACCTTTTTTCCCATGTTTTGTTTCACCACAAAATTAAAGGGTTAACCTCCTCAAAGCACTTGGGAAAATTTTTATATTTTTTCTTACAAAAATTTTTTCCCGCTTTTAACAAGGGGAAAAAAAGAAAAAATTTTAAATCCAAACCCCATTAAAAATTGGTTTTGGGCGCTTTTAACTTACTAAAATGCATTTTAAACATTTCCTGGCCCATATGCTTTCCAAAAGGGAAAAGGGGAATATAAAAAAAAAGGGAACCGAAAAAAAATAAAGAAAATTTAAAATAAAAAAAATTTTCTTAAATAAGAATTTCCAAAATTTTAGGGATACCAAGGGGTTTTTCCCTTAAAAAACCGTTGGAAATTTCTAAAAGAGAAAAATGACGTGGCGGGACCCCCTTAAAAGGTTGGGACCCATTGAAAAAGCTGACAAGAGAGGAAACCAAAACCTCAGGTTTCAAAAAACCCTTTCCGGGCTAAAGTGGGACGAAAAAACCAAAAAAAGGGGAAAGGAACACCTTTTGGGGAAAAATGTTTATTAAAAAATTAAACTTAGAAGAAAAAAAATTTTTAATTTTTAGGGGAAAATTTCCATTTTTTAAAACAAAAGGGCCGATTTATTTTTTTACTTTATCCCCGGGTTATTGTAAAAAATTACGGGCCCCCCTTTTATACATGCTGGAAATTTTCCCCCAACGTTCCTTTTTTAAACGTTAAAATAACCGTGTAAATTTGAACAAAATATTACTTTTCCCACCTAAAAAGGTTAAAACTTCCCCTCAAAGGACCCCCGTTTTTAAAGTCACCAAACCAAAGTTTTATTTCCCCGGAGGATTCCTTTTTCCAAAACATTTTTTCGGCAGCCCATAAAAATTCCAAAGGGCCAAAAAAGAAACCTTGCCTTTTAAAAAAGTTTGGGGGAAAAGCTTTTTACCCTTCCCCTCCCAAACACAACAAACCCCGGGGAAAAACTTTTTGGGGACGAAGGAAAAATTTTAAAATTTTTTTTAAAAATTTAATTATAAACAAAAAATTTCCCGTAAGGGTTTTTTTTTTTTTTTTTTTGAGCCCCCAGGGGTTTTCCTTAAATTTAAAAACTTGTTTTTAAAAACTTGTCTTTTTTTTAAACTTTTTTTTGGGTTGCCTTTGTGTTTATTCGGGCGTAAATGTGTTTTTTTTTTTTTTTTGGGGTTTTGTTTTGTTTTTTTTTGGTGTTTTTTTTTTTTTTGTTTTGTTTTTTGTTTTGTGGTTTTTTTTGGTGTGTGTGTGTGTGTGGGGTGTGTGTGTGTGTGTGGGGGTGTGTGTGTGTGTGTGTGTGTGTGTGTGTGTGTGTGTGTGTGTGTGTGTGTGTGTGTGTGTGTGTGTGTGTGTGTGTGTGTGTGTGTGTGTGTGTGTGTGTGTGTGTGTGGGGTGTGTGTGTGTGTGTGTGTGTTTTGTGTGTGTGTGTGTGTGTGGAATAAAAATTTTCCTTTTCTTTAAAAAAAGGGTATTCTTTTGGGTTTTTTAAATTTTTAAAAAAGGAATCCATTTTAAAATAAAAACGGGTTTAATTAAAAAATGAAAAATGACAACAAACAGAAAAAGTTGGTTTTGGGGCCCATTTTAAATAAGTTTTTTTATTTTTTTTTTTTTTTTTCTAGTATCTCTATCCTGTTACCCCTAAAAAAACCCTTAAATTTTTAGGAAATATCCCCGTAATACCTTTTTTCCTTTTCCCAATATTTTTTATACCCTTTTCCCAAGTATTACCAAACAGCAGGACTTTCCCTTTTGTCACAAAAAAAAAAAAAAAGATAGAACTTTATCTGGGAACTTTTTCAAAAATTTTCGGGTAAAACAGAATATTGTTTTGGTATTCAAAAAGGTTATATATTTTCCCAAATTAAAAAAAAATTTTTTTATTTTAAAAAAATTTAGGAATGAAATAAAAATTTTTTAAAAAATATCAAGATCAATAAAAAACTAAAATAGTTTTTTTTTTAAAAATACCCAATATTATATCGAAGTGGGGGCGGAAAAATTTAAATATCGGTTTAAAACCCACAGTCAGGTAAAAACTAGCTACCCCAAATTTTATTTCACCCCCGTGTCTTTTGGGAAATTTGAAGAAATTTTTTTCCCGGAAATACAAAAAAATATTCAAATCTCAAAATTTCCCGGGTTTCCCGGGGAAAAAGGAACCGTGATCTCGTTACGTCCTCTTTTAATTTTAAAAGGCGGTTTTTTCCCAAAGTAGTTTCTATTACCCCAGGTGTCTACGACCGACGGTTTGCTAGGGGTCTACGCCCTTAAAAAAAAACCTGGAGGTTCTGATTGTGGCTCGCTTTTTCCCCAGTTGGGGAAAACTTTGTTTTTAAAATTTAAGAATGGAAAAAATATTCCAAAATACGCACGGGGTTTTTACTTGTTAATTTTTTAATATAATATAAACATTTTTTTGAAGGCCTTTTCCCCAAAGTTAAAAATTTTGTTTAAACAAAAAATTCTTTTCCTTTCCCCCTTCATTTTTTTTTGTTACTCAGTTATTTTTATTGAAACTTAAATTTTTTTTTTTTTAATTTAATTAATAAAATTTTTAAAAAAATTTTAAGATGTTTTTGTTTTTTTAAATTTTCCCCTCTACACCTTCATTCGTTAAATTTAAATAACCCCTTTTAAAAAGAAAAGTAGCTTTATACCAGCTTTTAAAACACTTTTTTAGGTATTAATTTTGCAAAAATTAAAAAATTAAAAAAACAGGGGTTCTATGAGCCAAAACAGTCTGGGAAATTCGGGTTTTTAAAAAATTTTTAATTCTAATCCTGAAAAATATATTAAAACATTTTGTTAAACCCGCCCGGTTTTATTTTATGAATTTTAACGTGATTAACACAAAAGTAGCTTCAAAAAAATGTATCTTCATACGGGGTTTAAAAAGTACCATTTTTCCCTGGGGCTTTAAAATGAAAAATTTTAAAAAATTTTTTTTAAATTTTTTTAAATTTTTTTATTTTCCAAGGTGAGATAAACCATCAAATCAAATATCCCCAAGATCCCGCAGATAAGTATCAAAAATAATTTCAAAATTTTTTGTTTAAAAACAGCTTATAAAATTTTCCCAAAAAAAAAAGGGGTTGGAGTTGAAAACGCCTCTGATTATTTGAAACAAAACAAAAAATCTCTTTTTTTTTAATGCCCAAAAGCAAGTAGAAAAACCAGTCCCCGGGAGGGTTAATTTTTTTTCCCCCGGTTAATTTAAAGGGTGTTAACCTGCCCTAAAAAATTTTCCTTTTTTTCCCAAAAAAAGGGAAGTTTTTTCGATCCAAAAAAAAATAAAAGGAAAAAAAGAAAAAATTGGGAAAATTTTTAAAACTTGGGAAAAGGTAACGATTTCAGTAAAAGGGGTAGAACACTAAATATACATTTTTTAAAAGAAATATCCAACCACACCTTTTTATTCCTCAGATATATCTCCAAAAAGGATTTAAATTTTATTTGTGCCCCTTTTAAAATTTTCCCTTATCTTTAATAATGAAAAAAACAATGAGACAAAAGGAGAACGTTTACATTTTTGGAAAATAACAAAAACAAATTGGGATCTGCCAAAAAGAGGGACATTGCCCTTTAATTTTATATGTTGCGGGGAAAAGGGGTAAAGCAAGGGGCTTTTATCGAATCCCCAAAAGGGGATGATCAATTCACGAAAATTTTAAAAAAAACTTCTCTTTGGGTTTTCCTTATGTTAAATAATTTGATCAAATTTCTAACTGTTTTTGGGGAAAAGATGAAAAGAACAAGTCAGCCATTTTTTTGAAGATATGGGGTTGATATTTAGGGGATCGACAGTACTACCTGGAGGTTAGGAAGTACAAGGGATAGGGCCCCATTTTTAACTTTTTTCCAATCAAATCTTGACTAAAACTCATTTCATCCCACTGAAACAGTTCAGGGGGTTTTATAAAATACTTATTTTTATCATGGAAAAAAGGTTGAAAAACGTTTTTTTTTAAAATATTAAAAAAATGCTGTCCAGGAAGGGGGGAAGGGACAAACCCCGGGGGTCAGTTCCCTTTTACTTCCCCAACCCTTTTTTTGGGAGTACTATCGATCCCTAATTTTCCCCCCCCATAAACTTTAAAAAAAGGCTACTTTTTCCCTTTTATTTTTTTTACTAAAAACATTTTGGGGGTTTGATCCAAAACCTTACTTACATGGGGAAAAGACCTCAAAGGGCTCATTTTAAAACTTGCTTTTGGGTCATCTCTCCCAAGGGGTTCGGGGAAAATCCCCTTTTTATCATTTTTTCCCCGGGCAGATATTTTAATAAATAAAATTAAATACTTCCGTTAAATATTTGACCAGTCAAATTTAAAACTCATCAAATGCCCGATATTCCCGCCATTAGTGAAAAATCATCCCCCCCATATTCAAAAGCAATAACAATAATGACAGGGGTTTGGGCATTTTTTTAATTTGGAAAATGTCTTTTTTTTGGAGGGTTTTTCGGCGGTATGGGATGAAGGGCCCCAAAATTTTTATTATTTTTAGGGGAAAAAATGAGCAATAAATACTTTTCCCTTTGGGTTCCCGGGGGTTTAGAAATTAATTAAAATTTTCTTATTTGCGCTGGATGTCTCGAAACTCAATGTCAAACGGGCAAAAAAAAAGAAAGAAAGGGGAAAGGGGGAAATTTGTTCTGGGGAAAAAAAACCATGTCATTGTAGTATTAAAAAAGGAAAGTTTTTTGTTTTATTTTATATTTAAATTTAAACTGATTTTCACTCAAAGATTGAGTTTCTTTAAACAAAGTCATTTTAAAAAAGCAATAATTTTTAGGGGTAGAAAAAAAAAAATGCGTATCATTTTTTGGGAAAGTTGGCTAAATGGGGCATCTCTTTTTAAATAACTTCTCTAGGTAGAAATTTTTAAATTTTTTTTTTTTTTTTGGGGGAGTTTTTTTTTCAACAAAGCAATTTTGGGTTAAATTTTAAAAAAAACCTTTAAAACTTTTTAATTTTTCATTTTGTGACTGCTTAAAAGATTACGTTGGTATAAAAATCATTGCCCAAAAACTGCAATCAGAGTGATAATGATGTTTATGAAAGGGTTCAACAGAGGTGTTTTTTTAAAAATTTAAAAAGTTTTTAAATAAAAAATTCTTTATAATTGTTATAGATAGAAAAGAACAATTATTGGGAAACCCTTTTTGGGAAACTTAATGATATGACCCACATTTTTAAAAAATTTGGGGAGGGGTTTTTTTATAATCAAACTGGTATCCCTTTTTTTCCATGGGGAATTGAAAAAAATTTAAAAAATACAGATTGAAGGATAAAAAAGTTTTTTTTAAAGAAATTAATTTTAATGGTTTTCAATTTTAAAAAAAAAAAAAAAAGCTTTTTTATCTTAGCAGAACAAAAAAACCCTTTTGTAAAATTTTTAAATCTGTAATCCAGGAGGTAAAAGGGTTTTATTTTTAACGCCGAACTCCCCTTGTGGGTTGATTTTAAAGGAAAACCCTTCCCAAAGCCCATCTCTGCTCGCAAAAATAAACACATTGTTACATTTTTTTTAATAACGCAAAAATAAAATAAATAATTTATATCTGGGTGTTTAAAAATTACCCCTTTATATATATTTTATTTTAAAAATTTAATATTCCCGCCAAAAAGCTTTCCAAAATTATAATGGGATTCAATGGAAATAAAGTGAAATGTTGGGGATAGATTTAAGTTGGGTCATTTTTGGGTTTTTTTTTGCAAACTTGGCGAGTGGGTTGAACGATGCAGAAGTTGATATGCTGTAGCGCCACCAATTTTGGGGGCTGTAACAAAAAGGGAAGCAGAAAAAAAATTTTCCCCAAAAAAAAATAATATAAATGCCAATTTTTTCCCAATTCCGTTTGGGAAAGGTGTTTTTGGGGGGAAGAGGGGGGTCCTTTTATCAAACATTTATTTGTATTTATAGAGATTTTTCTTTTTTTTGAAAATTAAAAAGGGAAAGTTTTTTCAAAGATTTTGACTGTGATTAAAACACGGCTTTTTGTAACATGACGATAGTTGGATAATCACTGAAAAATTTTGGTCATGTACCCCCCGATGCGATGGGGGGTATTTTTCCCCATTTTTAAAAAAAAAAGCTAGTCATCATTTAATCCAAAAAAGGGTGGGGGATTTTTTTCCCGGAACTTATGACCCACCTCTTTCCCCCACTTTAAAAAGTTGGATTTCGGACATCCTCCGTAATAAAAAAAAAGAAATGTATTATTATTTATTATTTTTGGAAAAATAATTTTTTTAAAAACCATTTTTACTTGACCCCCTTACGAGGTTTAATTCTATAGTTAATGACGTTTTCAACTTTGAAGAGCGGGCAGTTTAGCCCATATATCACGCATAAATTGCTTTACAAACACCCATCAATTTTGCTAAACCATATAGACGGCACCACTAAATACATCCAGAAAACAAATAAGCTCTTATCTTAAGTTTGAGTGATTCGCCTCCGTTTGGTAAACGAAGTAATTTCAGGAAAGAAACGTGACGCCTGCTCTTTATTGATTGGCCTTAATTGAAAAGACAGTCGCTTGAGAAGATGAGATCTGTCTTCCGTAAAGTGACAATCTTCATTTGCTGAAAAAAGCTTTTGGAGTGAAAACTTAGATAACTTAAGACAAAACTCAAATAACTGTTTGCTATTGGATCGATCTTAATTGATTCAAGATACCGAGACAAGAAAAAAAATACTGTTTTTATTTGTTTTAACGTGACATCTTAACATAAATGAAACATTCAAAAAGAGCAGTTTACTAAGAATTTATGACAGGATAATAGTTTTGCAAAAAACAAACTCCTTTGCGTGTGGAACTATATAAGAATTTATTTGTATCATTGAGTAATAAGAAAAGTATTTTAAAAATACATAGTTATTAATTTTCCAGTTTCAATAGTTCTATTAATACAATTGGAAGAATAATGTGCTTCTGGGAATTATGTATTTTTACGAACTACTATCATTTCTTAAAGACCAGTGTATAAACTACTACAATTTCAAATTTAAGTATGATGAAAGAATTAGAAATGTTGAAGACCTCATCGCTCGAATATCTGTAGCTGCTGGGAGGATAAGTTACATGCCAAATAATATCTTCCAGAACGTAATAATTCCATACAGTGCCACTGTCATACCTTCCAAACGACTTCTGGTTGTAATTTCGAACACCTGATGTAGTACTAACTCGAACTCAGTGGCGCAACAGCTCATCAGGGCAAGGGCCTAATGTGCCGATCCCAGTATACGTGACCATTGGGCGCTGAGGTGCGTGAGCAGGTATCCCGATCAAGTAGTCAGTCTGAAGCGAGACCCCCAGTGTTTAAGTCCCCAAGAAAGCTTGGTACTCATTTATCGACTTACTGCAATAGGGATGAAAGGCTGAGTCGACTTTTCCGAGCCCGGGAATAGAACCCGAACCTGTGGTGTGGAAGCGCGATATGCTACCTGATGGGGGCCTGAGGTAGTACAATCTTCCAATAAATTGTTTCCTATCCTTTAATATGCTGCTGTTTCTGCTCTATTTCGGTGCTTCTTTGCACTATAGCTCGTAAGTACGGTATTTGTGCCCCTGCATTCCTATGTGATTCCGAGTCATTTCCATACTTCTTACACACCCTGCAAGTTTGTCGGTCTGGTAGAGAATTACCTTGTATAACCACTAATCAAAAAACACTGAGTACAAAATTTTGAAGTGTTAAAGTAAAGATTAAAGCCCGTTAGGCGCGTAAACTGTCGGTTATTTACTTACGCGAAGTTCTGGAGGGCTCAGGACTATTACAAATTAAAAAGCTCTCAAGACAAAATTAATGTGAATTGTTATATATGTATAAAAACGAAAAAAATACAGACAGCTTTTGTGGTATTTTTGCTAAATACCAATAAAATCAACCTTTCCTGAAAATTATAAAGAGCAAAAAAATATCGCAAGCTACGTTATATATTTAAATTTCAAATTAATAATCAAGCACTCTTTAAGTCTTTTTTTTTAAAAGATCAAAAAATAAGTTTTAAATTGACAGCTTTTTTTATCCAAAAATTTAATTTTCTTAATAAACTAAATTGATGAAATAATTATATTCCTTAAAAAAAAAAAATGTATCGTTAAACATATAAAGAAATCTTAAAATTTTTGATTTATTTAATATATTGGATTATCTCTTGAAAAATAAGCTTTGCTTTGGACAAAATAATTATTCATCTACTCATAAAGTTAAGACTACCCGAGCCGGAATATCTTTTTTAAATTTATTTATTCAAAAAAGCAATACTAATTGTACAAAAAAGATTATTTTATAAATCAATGCTGTATAACTACAGATGCAGATTATTCGTACTCTTTTACAAAATAAAATTTAATTTAAAATGAAATTTTCACTCCTAAAACCCAAAAAAATTCCTTCAGATTGAATTTAAATTATTATGAATTTGCAATTCATGTTAACTCCATAAAATTCAATGATTATTGACTATATTTATTATAGAAATCTATTTTAATATGTAATTTCTATTTAAAATAGACATTAAAGCACAGATGACATATTGATTCCCGAAATCAGATATTCTAAGAAAACTTTTTTGTTTTATGTACTAACTATACGTATGTATAGGAGAAAGACACTGATCCTTTGTTTGAGTGAAATCCAATAGTGTAAAGGTTTCTAGGTAAACCATACTCCTACACTGTCTAGGAACAGAGAAATCTGACTAGGTACTATAGTAAAACCATTTAACATTCCTGGTAGTAACAAAAAGATATTCTCTAAGCACTAGGAAGGTTGCAAAATAGGGTCAAATATCTTACGACATTTTTGCAAGCATTCAAGGAATATGAAATTGATCTTATCAGTAGATAACAATAGTAAGAGGTATATTTTAACCCTTTAACGGCCACTAAGCTAAAATACACTTTTCTGAGATAAAGTACTTGTAATGTTCTCATCCACTATAAAAATTATTTAGTCACAAAAAAAAATATCTGATCATAAGTTTTATTCCTGGGTGGTGGCTAGACGTTATAGCCAATTCGCATTTAGACATTTACTTACTTTTCAGGACAGAAGAAATGAATCATTTTACAATAAACTTTTAGAAAAATTAACATTTCTCTAATAACTATTTCAATAACAATTAAATACAAAATAGAAGCTGAATAAAATAATTATAAAAGAATAATTGTACAACATAGATACTTCTTAGAATATACATAGAATATTAGAATATACATTAAATAGTATATATCCACAGTTTATATTTTTATATAATTTTTATAAAAAGTTAGAAATAGAGTAATATTTTTGAGGATTTAAATTAGTTATTTCTCAAAATTTGATGAGCTATTTACTGTGGAACTTTATAATATGCAAACGTTTTCTCCGAGCAGAAAAGCTGTAATGAAAGATTTTCGAACCCGAGAATCTTACACCACATATTGTAAACAAAGTTTGTTTGTTTTTCCAAACCCCTACATTCTCATGTGACTCTAAGTGCTCTCTCGAGTAGAGGAAAAGCGAAATTTTCTGTTCTATGTGGTTAGTGGATAGAGCGTCTATCCACATATAAAAGCTTTCCAAAAACCTTAATAAAACCTTCTTTTATAATTGCACTTTGCCTAATTCATTCAGTTGAGAGAAAAGTATACTTAAGACATGTCGAAATTTTTTTAAAGATCAGAAATTTTATTTATGGTAATCAAAAACCGAAAAAAACTGTCTTATCTACCCATTAGAGGACATGAAATGCAAAAAAAGGTATCGTTCTGCCATCTGTATTAATTTTTATGCGTTTTAGCTTCGATTAACGCATATGGATAGACTTAATATCTAACACCCGCTTGGAGAAAAATTTTTAATAGGTGGCTAGACCTATTAGCCACTGCCCGCTAAAGGGTTAACTAACATTAATCAGTAAAAAATATTCTTTTAACATAGCTAAATTTGAAATAAGATTTTAGGAATATTTTTTGTAAATTACAGTGAAATACGTTTAACGTAAAAGCGGTTAAGGGGAAATATCGGTTAACACGAAATAATACTACGTTCCCGACAAGCTACTATGTATTTTCTTATGCATTTTCTTTCTCTTAACAAAAAAAGATTTCTTCTTCTGGAAATGAACAAAATATGGAAAATACCAGCCACGCAGGTGAGATTTAAGAGAAGTGTGTGAAATGTGAAACACTTACTTCTGTATTAATGGACTGCCCTACAATGTCTTCGGAAAAACACGTTGCAGTAGATGGTGTTAATGTGTGTACAGCCCCAATTATAGCAGACAAAGGCATTTTGGAGTTTGTTAAAAAGCTCATCAAAAGCACTGATGCAGATTTCGAAGACAAAAAATGAAGTGAATAATGCAGCCCTTTTTTTCACGTCACCGAAAATGAAGAACATCATGAAAAGTATGCGCAGTTATTTAAAGGCACACGTTCCAATAGTAAAATGTATAAAAAAATGGAAAACCATCAAACAATTTGTTGATTTGATTTGATGCTAAAAAAAGGCAATGCAAAGAATTATTTTCCAAAAACTCTGTAAGTGTTTTGTTTTTTAAAGAAACTTGAAACTTTTGTATTAAATTTCGTAAATTTCTTGTAAATGTTTTTGTTTCATTGATTTTTATTAAATGCATGCATATATGCATATCTATGTAAATAAAATGTATTCTAATGGAATTAATTTTGTTGAATATATGTTTATTTGTTTGTTTGTTTGTTTTTTTATTTTTGAAAAACCAATTAATATGAAATTCTTTTAACACGAAAAACTATTTCAATCCTCTCAATCTCGTATTAAACGATTTTCATTGGAATTTTATGCTTTTTTTAAAAAAAAATAAGCGCCTATGAATAAAGTGACTTTTGGTAATTATAAATAAAGAAACAGAAATCGTTAAGTAATTATTCTTATTATTTAAGAAACAAATTTTAATTAATTAGATACAATGTTTGTTATAAGGCTGCTATTTTTAATTCATGTGATAGTTTAAAAATAACTCAATATGTTAATTTTTTAACTATTGTTTCTATCAGTTTTTTTAAAACAAATTAAATAAGCCCACAATGACGAAAACTTCAACAAAATTAAAGTTTAATTTTAAAATGCATGCGATAAAGTCCTATTTTCCCTTTCTCCAACATAATAGTAAGATATTGATTCAAATCATGACAAAATGGGTTGAAAACTAGAGGGATAAAATATGTTTACCAATTTTTAAAAACCAACAACTGAATTGAGCTATATATGACCCAGTTTCGTTATTAAATCCCAATTACCTTTTTTCACTATTGTTGGGCTCTTTTTTGTGTAGATTGCCTTTGTGTAGACTTTGTATAGATACATGTATAGACCAACTTTGGCGAAAGCTTCTTGAGAATTATATTATTTCCGGTAGTTTTCTATTTCCTAGTTATTTATCTTCTCGAGAGACCAGCTAAAAGCTCTAAGCCTTTTCTAGGTTATCTTGGTTTCCCTTTAGTAATTAATAAATAAATAAAACTCCTTAAGTCATTTTTATGGGATTAGTCTGTATCAGTACCAACAATCAAATAGAAAGTTCGAACTGGATAGTTAGAAAAAGTTATTTTGGTAAAATGTTCTTAAGGAGAAGCTTGTACAGAGAAGGTCGCTCGCACTTTATGGAAACGATTTTGTAATTTATTTTCTTGTCTCCATTTTTAAATAAAACTTTGGTAACTTCAGAAGATTTGTCTGCTAATGTTCGATTTGATTGAAATGTAAAATAAAAGATTTATTTTGAAAATAGCTCTAAAGTAAGAAGGCACGGGTTAGTAACTGCCTTTCCTGAAAAGAAATATTCAAACAACAATTATAAAAGGTGTTTAAAAAATTCGGTTATTATTTTGAATAAAGGTATTTATAATATATTTTTTTTTGAAAGGGAAAAAATGTCTGTATAAAAGAGTAAAAGGAAAAAAAAAACATGACCTAAAATTCATTCTAAGACTATTCAGTACCGAAGGGGATCCATGAATTTTTCCCCAGACAATCTGTCTAGAAAACTCTGATATATCTAATACTCTATATTCTGAATCTAAATTCTATATACAGAGAACGTCTTTATCGAATAAATTTGGGAAACCCGACACCGTTCAATACGTTTTTCGAAACCAAATGATTCGCCCCGGACACTTCCCGAATTGAAAATCATCCTTGGGGGGAAACGGCTAAAAAAAAAGCAAAATGGGAAAAAATGTCGCTTTTCCTTTAGGGAAAATAATCACTTTTTTTTTCCCTGTACCATTTACCCCTTTTTTTTTTAAGGTCTCTGAAAACGGTTGGGATTTTGACCCCCCGGATAATTAGTTCGGAAAAAAGCGTCTACTGTACTTTCCCTTGGCCCCATTATATTTATTGAATGGTAACGAGATGCCGATAATTTTCCAAGTCTGCCCTGCTGCAATTTCGGGGGGTGTCTAACTTTCGAACCTCTTCCATTAAAAGGATAAATTTAAACGCCCTGTCACCTTTTTGTAACTTGGGAAAAAACCCCCGTTGGCTCACCAATTTTTTCCAGAAATCAAAACGGCACACGATTTTTTGTGGCCACATCAAATCTCTTACTTTTCAACGGTGGAAAATTTTTTCCCGGGTGTTATAGGTACGAGACGACCCGGCTTCTCCCAGGTATATTTTTAATTGCTTAAAAAATTTTTTTGGGGGGTTTCCCGAAAATCCTATTTTATTTTCGGATTTTTGGGCGATTTTAGGTTTTATGGAGATGGTGTAGCTATGCTACATCATCTAGGATAAGAAACAACTATTGGGGGGCAGGCTAATATCAAGAAAGCGAAGCCTCTGATCCTAAAGGAATATTCCACCGACTCAAATATTCATTGCATTGAAACTAGTAATGTCTTCTGGAATTGTAAGTAAAATCCTTCATAAAGATTAAGTTGAAAAATAATATTAAGTTTGGAGCTTATATATCTGCTTTTGCCAAAACATATTGCCGAAAAAAAAACAAATTGTAGAAAATTATATGAAAAATACCTAGCTGCCGAAAACTACAAATGTGCGTAGACTAGGTGAGGAATGGTTATACTTAAGTACTGTAATAAATGAAAATGACTTTCCTATTGCTAACTGACGGAAATAACCTTACGAAAAGACTTCATCAGTGTACAGCAAAGTTCCCTAAGGGATTCATGACAGAGACAGGATTTTGTTAAAATGGTAAATATTTTAAAAATCAAAAAAGTCTCAAATAAAGCCGAGAAATTAATTCACTTTAAAATCAGCAGAAAATTTTTGAAGCAGGAACTGCAGCCTCATATGGAAAGGATAATGATAAAGCTAAGCTTCATACAGACAAATATTCTAGTCATAAGTTTAAATCAACTGCCGCTTATTTAGCAAAGAAAGAATCAGAAACAGGTATTCCAACAAATGTATCCCATTTGATGAAATACCTGTAAAAACCACCTGAAGCTTCGCCAATGAACTTCTGTGCTATCGCTTTATTAAACCTAGGCTTAGGAAAACGGTATCCAAGAACTCTGAACTGACTTTGGAAAACGGTTCAAGGGGAAGTGAGTAAGATTGTCATGACAGTACTAAAAAAAGTTTACTTTCACGAAAAATTCAAGTTATAGCTACTGCCAAGAATCATGGTTATCAGATAGAAGCAAATTGTCGCAAAAAATACTGCATTTATTGATAAATTTAACCATCAAAATCGTTTCCATAAAGTGAGAACGATCTTCGTATTATAAAAAAAATTATGTTTATGTCACAAATATCATTTTTCAAGCAAGTTTTATATTTCAAACAAATTATTTATTTAGTAATTGTTGCTATAATTTAACCCTTAATAACTTGTTTTGGATTTTAAAAAGAAATTCTTGTTTGTATAAAAACTGTATTTCCATAGGCTTATATGTTATCTTTCCCGCTACTGAGGGAGTTTTTTTTATTAACGTTGTACTACAAAACAACACGAGGTCTATGACTGACCCCGTAATTTTAAACCTATGTCGAGTGATAAAGACGATACCTTAGCCTACCACGCCAATGGAAAGACTTAGAGCTTCGACACACAAGTTTTTTATTGGAACGAGTGCTCAAATTCAGGACAAGCGAACCACGAGTACTGACCATGACCACTACAATATCGAGGCTCTGTTACTTTTCCCACATCTTTAATGAAAGAAAAAAGATATTTTATCTTTAATTGTACATTCCTTTCAAATTCATTTCTTACCACCATTACTTCTGGCAAATTTCAACTTTTTCTTGAGCTTTGGTTCCCAAAATTATCCTAAATATGTTTCCCACATCATAAGAAATATAATTTTTACGTTTTTCTCTAACAAATACAGTCTAATTACTAAAATTCATACAATATACTTCCAAAATACCGTAAAAACATCATTATTGTTCATAAAATATAAAAAATAAAATTATTTTTATTATCAGCCTTCATTGATATGTTTTGATGTATGATTTAAAATTACATAGTTTGATTTAGGAGGGTGTTAATTTAGTTAAATAATTACAAACATAAATATACATTTAACTAATGTACATTTTTAACAACGAGATAGGAATTTCAAATTCAATGTGTTTCGACAAATTATGCAATTATTCATTCATTTAAATGCACTTCTTACTGATACCATTAATATTTGTATATGAAGGAAAGTAAAATTATTGAAATGATGTTTTTTATAAAAGTATATATATATATACTTTTAGTATTTATGGAAATTTTAAAAATTTTGGGAGTTTATGGTCAATATGTCATATAAAGATGATTACCTCCTTCCATCTTTACCCAGTATGAGTTTGGGACAGGCCAAACGTACCATCCTGGCTCATCCTTAGCTTAGGCACTGTGAATATTTTACACTGTGCAATCGGTTTTTCCCCGGAATTATTTCACATGTGCTTTTTACGGTTTCAAATAATTAAGGGTACAACTTGGTAGAATTTTTCTAAAGAGGATGTCCTTCTGCTGAGCCCCCCCACCCCCTCCCTTCGCGCTTATCTGAAAGACACTTAGTAGACTACATTCCCACAACAGAGAAGAAGACGAATCCAACAGTGTATTATTTGCGACTCAAAGAAAGACAGTAAAGGGAAGAAAGTGAGAAGAAAAATAATATTCTACTGTCCAAATTGCGATGTTGGGTTATGTGCAGTGCTGTGTTTTCGAATTTATCGTACACAATCAAATTTTGATTAATAATTTCATAATCATTTATGTAAATGCAAATAAAATTTGTAATTCAAGGTAAGAGCTAGGTATTCTAAGTTTTATATTTATAATTAGAGTGAATTGACTTATAAGTCTAATTGTTTTTGCCAAACAGAAAGCCAACTTTACAGGTAAATTTCTCATTTATATAAATAAATTTTTTTCCATTAAATTTTAAGAAATTTTTTATACAAATAGTGCTATTATGTTTAAAAACATATGTAATTTTGAAAATAAACATAACGAAATTGACATTTTTTTTTATCCATAATCCAGAAATAAAATGAACCTGGAAGGGGTTACATTTTTTTATCATATAAACTTATTTTCAAAAAATCAATTCGGAAGTATGTCAGCTATCTTAAATCAAATCTAAATGTAGAATTCCAATACAATCAGTTGAAAAGATGTTTTACACGAAATCAGTTGTTTAAGTAGCAAAAGCATTGAATTTCGGATATACTAACAACACACTGATACTTCACTTCCCTCCTTTTTCTCCGTTCTTTGCAACGTCATCAAATCTTGAGTGAACACGTGGCTCTCAAGTATGCCGAAACTTTGGGGTTGAAGTTGGAAGAATGGATTTTCCATCGAAAAAGAGAGAGAGCTTTCTTTCGCCATTTATTTCTTTTTTTCAGTACATAGTTCCTTCTGGATGGTCTCCATCTACTTCAATCCTCACGTATTTGAAATAGGAACGAAAAGAATAAATTCCTGAAACATTCTCAAGTTTCGACATATCAAAGAAATTCAACAAGATGTTCGACAACTGTAGCACGATAAACAATATTTTTTTTAAAGATGTGCATTGTTTTGTTAGTAATGATATATCCTTTGTTTGAAGAAAATGTTATCTTATATATATATATATATATATATATATATATATATATATATATATATATATATGCTTATTTACTACAAACAAGAGATAACATCCAACAATCACATTCGAAAAACACATAGACAGTAGGAAAATCATACAATGAAGGACATATGAGTAACCGATATTAAAAATTCTAAAATGGATGCTGCAGTATTATAAACATTGCTGACTTAGGACAGCATATATATAAAATGATTTATATATATGTAGGATATCCCATTTGTAAAAAAAGTTGATCATATTCCTTTTCAGAGATCGGCAATTCTAATCAAAACAGTATTCCACATCAACGTCATCTAGCGTCCCTTTTAAAACGCCGACATCAACCTTTTTCGGCAGAGGCCCACTAACACTCGTCAGAGAAACGTCGTATTTCGCGCGTCAGCGCCGTTCGTCCGCGCCAGGCGGTAAGTCTTAATAGCATCATAATGGTTCTATTTAATCTCAATTTTCCTTCTTTAAAGTAATGTGATCTAACCTTTCCTATTCTTCTGAAATATGCATCCCAAATTTCCTATTCTTTTGAAATATTCCCCATGTAAATACTCCTATAATTCATAATAAAATATTTAGTTTTCAACCAGTTTCTTTCTTAAACTATGTTGTCTATTTTATTTCAAAATTAACTAATACACCCTAAAAACCCCTAGACACCACGCCAATGAAAACCCCGCTGTCTGAAGGATCCGACCTTTTGGAAGATTTCGGTTGGATTCCCACATATATATATATATTAGCCGTAACGCACCTCTTCGCTGTGTATTTCATTTTGTTGAATGACTATATATCATTCTTAATAATTTACTGAGGTATCTAAATCCTATAGCATTAAGTCTCCCATTGTATTAAAAAATATTGAACTGTCATTGAATTCTTCCTTATTGATTTAAAACAGACAAGGCTTGCATTTTTAAATCGAAGCATATTTATCTTTTACACCCCTTGGGAGTCGATTTACCCAAAACACGTTCTTATTGGATCTCTACCCAACAAAATAAACATGCTTGCCATAAATTCAAGTATGTAGGTCTAACAGTTCGAAAACAGAAATATGCCCATTACGATAACTCTATGTAAAAGATTGTCTTTAACTGTGTTCCCGGCATTTTCAACAAAATGCTAAAAGTGAGGGAAATTATCAGCGTTTATTCGAATAATAATATGTGCTCATATTTAGAATTTTTTGGATGGTTGTAATTAGCTATATAGTGTATAGAATTTTTTTATAACAGAATATCATATTAGAGTATTTATATATCAGCACTAGCCGTTAACCTCTAGCTCCGCTAGGTATTTTACGATGTGGTATGACTGCACGTTGTGTTATAAGTCGTAGAAATAAGCTTTCGATTGTATTAAAAACATTTTTCTAACCCTAGCTAGAAGAATTAAAAAGGACATGCCTCACCATTAAATAAAGACAATTCAATTTCTAAAACGGAAGTATAGTTATGATTTTCGCCCCATTAATTCACCCTCCTTGGGAGTCGATTTTCGCAAAACCCGTTTTTAGAGGATCTCTATTCAATAAAAGAAATATGCCTGCCGAATTTCAGATCTGAATGTCTAATAGCTGCGGAGATCTCGTGTGGGACTGTGTTTCTTTTCTTCTTTGCGTGTCGATGACACCATTGTATAAATAATATTGAACCAGTGGCTATTGTGTCATATAGTTTAATTCTGAATCTATTAGTAACTGTCGAAAAAAATTGTTGCGAAAGACAGAAACAGGAATAATACAATGCAATTCATAAAAGCAGATTTCCACGTTTTGAGTGTAGCTCTACATTTCTTTTTTAGTTGAAATAACATAATGATGAAGATCCTTCATTGGATTTACTTTATTGGAAGAAGAAGAATAGCGATATAAAAATATTTCTTCAAAAATTATTTAACATTTGTAGATAATTCTGAAAGAAAGATTCCTTCGGAACTATTAAATGACTTTATTTGATATAAGAAATTACTTAATGAAGATTCATGTGTGTACAGAACAATACTAAAAAAATACGTACCAAAATACAGTCGAACATTTATATTACGAACCTCTATATTGTGAATTTTTCTATATAGCGAACTTTTCCCTGGAACCAAGAACATTACATGATTTTCCTCATAAAATAACCTATCTATAGCGAAGTGTATTTTCTATATAACTAACTTTTTTTTCTTGAGATTCAATTTTTTTTTTTTTCCTATTTTTAAAGTACTTCTGGACGTTTCAAGTTATTCTCTCTTTTAACATTTATGGTGGTCATAAATCTTGAACTGATTTTATTAGATGCCTAAAACGTCAAGAGCAATAGAATTCTAGGTGTTTCATTCAAAAAGTGCAACCCTTAGCCCCCATTGTCCAGTTCACTGTAAACATCTTCGATATCCCCTTTCACACTAAGTGGAGTTGACTAGTGTTCCCGTGTAATTCAAATAGTCTCCGTTCATTTGCAGTGCAGATCAGTCCTACTGGTAGCTTCGTTTTTTGTCACTCGAAAATGTTAAAACGTAAGGGCTTGATCATCAAAGAAAAACATTTAATTCTTCAGGAAGTGGATAAATGCGTCAAGAAACTTTTTCCTTGCAATTTTTCTTTCTTTCTCTTTCTTTTTTTTTTTTTTTGATACGTAAGATATATAAAATAAATATATATTAATTTACAAAAGGTATGAATAATTTTTTTTTTAATATATAGTGTTTATGAATTTTAAATTTTTTTATGCGGTGTATAAAGTATATTGAAAGGTGAACCTCTATATAACGAACTTTTTTCGGAATTTCACGACTTCGTTACATAGAGATGCGGCTGTATATCCTTTAATTTAGGTTAGCAACAATCAAAACAAAATTCACTTCTTACATAAAAGAACTAATTTCCTAATCCTTATTTTACTTTATATTTTTAGATTTAAAGCAGATAAAAATATTTAAATATCGTCTTAATAATTCTTATTATCGTTTCATCTTTTGCTAAATTTATCCAAAAATACAGTGGCAATTGTAACAATATTTTAAAGGGCGTAGTCTATTTCTCATAGTAAGTATATCCGCTCAGTTTTGTCAAAATTTGGCAGACTCTCATATCTTACCTTTACTTTTATTCAAATTAAAAGAGAGGATTTCCTTGCGAGAAAATGTATAGCAAAGTTTTTAATTCGCTCATTTTTTAGCGGAAAGTGAATAAACTGGGGACAAAAGGGAACTAAAACTTCTAATTAAAATTTCAAAGGGTCAAGTTAATTCAAAGAAGATAAAAGAAGGTTTTTCATGAATGTGCAGAAATTACAACGGAAGTAAAAAATCTTCATTGTGTGTCTGAGCTCATCACTGCATTTTTAGGAACGACACAATGTTAAAGAATTTGAATTTTATCGGTGAGAAAGTACTGTCCATAATTGCCTTTCTGAAACTATTTTCTCATAAAATTTTTTCTTGCCAGCGAGTTCATTTACTGAACAGATAAAGTCGTTCAGGTCATAATTTTTTTAACGATGTCTTCTCGTTTTATAGATGTATTGCGTAAAATATTTCACGAGACTTATTTAATCAAATTAGTAATATATTTCAGAAATCAGTTTAGGTTTAGATTTTATTTATCAATAAGATTGTATTACAATAGGGTTATGCGCTGGCTGTGTTAGAATTGAATATTAACCTTTGCATTTTACTTCATTTTATTCGTATAACAGCCAAATTGTTTCTTTGTTACTTATAATATGTCGTCTGTTTTGCGTGTAACGTAAATAAGTAGAAGAATAAAAAGAAAATATTGTAATTTTTTTTAAAAAAAATCCTGATTTGTGTTTATAATTAGAAGACAGAGAAGTATAAAACTTTAATATAAATGCGATAAAAAAAAACTTTAAACTTGCGTTGAATATATTTTGTTTTAATTCTTAAAATAACATTTGCCATTTTATTATTAATTTTGACAAATACTCTGACAATTCCAAGCTTGTATTGCAAAACTTGCTGTTTATAAAAAAACCACAGTTTTTAAAATTTTTGCCAGAATATATATATCACGTTCTCTTTGTGTTATGTATCTACAATACATCTTTTATGAAAAATTTTGTGAAAGGTGAAACTCAGCATCGAATATTGATCAAATATTATTTTCCCTCTTAAGTTTCATGTAGTAAGTATATATTCCTTTTTTCGATAATTATTCTCCCGAAAGGTGTCTTTTACATTAACTTATACCAAAAAGGCAAGGAAAAGTAAAATTTGCGTGTTGTAAAGCAAGTTAGGAAAAATAAGGTGGATAGTGTATTTTTTTTCATGAAAAGGTATAATAATGTGTATATTAGAAATACATATAATAGTTGAAGATTCAAAAATAAAACTATACCCCTTTTTATAAGTCGTTTTATGAAAATAATCCTTTTTTTTTAAAAAAAAATGAGGCATTTTTTAATTTATATGATGCATTAAAAATTAAAGAATTTTAACATTTTCTATGGCATTTTTATAGCATATGCATTTTTCTGTTTATGAGTATTTATTAAACGCAGCAGGTGTTAATACATATTTTTATTTGAAACAAAAAGTTCCTAAACATTTTAATTTATAATGTTAAAATTTATATACAGATAAGCTTATGTTAAACTTAGCTTTGTTAAATAACTTTCGGTAGAGATAAGCCAATACTGTACAAAGATTCTCAATATCTCTTTTCTTTCTCTTTCTGCGATTTTAAAATCAACCAAATTTCAATCTTTAAGTAATTTTCCTTCCGAATAATTTTAATTTAAGTATGGTTTTTCATAATTTTTTTAAAATTGTTGCGGAGTAAAAAATTTTCTTAATAATTAATGCCGAAAGAGAAGTTGCAGTACTTAATTACATGTAATTCAACTTTCGCAACAAATTTTTTGATTTAAATATAACCTCCAAATTTTAATATGAAAAAAAGGTTGCTTTTATACATTTTCAAATTCGATTTAAAAACTGTGTTGCATTTTATTATATATTTATATCAAGGTTATATTGTATATCAGGATGTAGTAGAAAACGTGTTTCAAACAGAAACTACTAAGAACCATTTTTTTTTATTTTGGAAACAAATAGTGCATTGTAAATGTGTAAACCTGTTTTAAAAAAAATTCCCTAATTTTTAAACCAATGTTTCTTTTCGTTAAAAGTGTAAAACTGTCCCCCTAGTGTGCCCTTCTCCTTGATTATCTACGTGAGCTAGAGGTGTAGGATTAATGAAAGAACTAGAAGATTCCATTGATCTTAATTTGACTTTATTAAGACCTTCAGTACTTAAACCTTTAACAAATTAGATAATAATATACGTGAGAGAAAATCTACGATGAGACAAAACACACAATATCAATAATACGAACTAACGTAACTCGGACATTTATCAATATCTAACCCGCCCTCAATTCCAATAATATCACAAGTCCTAATATTCGAGGTATGTTTCTTTACTCGAGTGCAATGGTATGCACCTTGACCTAATAGCTCTATCTTCGGAATAACTTCTGTTGGCTGTCACTTCACAAAATCGTATCACTCTCTATCATAACATTACCCAAATTGCCATCTCACTTACTGAAACTTCTGATATTTAAAAACTATCATTGATCTTATATTCACGTTTCACTTCTTGGGGTTTGGTTGGAAAAGAGTTGCCATTAATCCTGGCCCCAAAAGAACCCAAAGGACATGTTAATGAAATAACGCGTGAGCCCGTTACAAAAATTCTACAGAGAAAATAGCATAACTTTATTTACTACACGTAAACTGTATAACGGAAAGAAAACCACGTTAAATTTGCATATATCTTGTGATGGTCTCACGCGTCTTTTCATTAGCATGTCCTTTGGATTCTTTGGGGCCAAAATTTAAAGCAATTCTTTCCGAACCAAAAAGCGAGGAAAAGCCAAATTAGGAAGCTTTAAATATCAGAAGTTGAACTTGTAATTGAAGAAAGTTACGATATTTAAATATTCAAGCGTGAAGAGGTTCGGGGAAGATTAAGTGACGTAACTGAAGTTATTCCTGACTAAACCATAGGTCAAATTACGCTCATTACGCATATTCGCAACTTCCAGTAGATTGGATCGGGCGATCGAAATTAAGATAGGATTGACTATTTAATATTAGGATCTGTGGTAGTATTCGAATTGAGGGTTTAGGCGAGTTAGTTATTGATAGTGGTCCGGGTTTCCAATTATTTATTAAATATATATATATAATATATATATATATATATATATATATATATATATATATATATATATTAATTATATCAAATTTAATGATATCAAATTAATATCATGGCAACTTCTAGTTCTTTCGTTATTCCTGCACCTCTAGCTCACGCTGATAATCAAGGAGAAGGGCACCCGAGGGTGACAACTTAACAATCTTAAAGAAAACGGTTAAAGTGTTCAATTCGCTATTCTTACAAATCCTCTGGGGTAAATACTTTTTATGACATTATGATTAAAAAACCTCTTTCTGTAAAGGAACCACGACTTATGTTAATGAGGGTTGCTATTTAAAAAGTGAAAGAGGGAAGTAGAGTGGATGGTGATTGTTGTCATACCGAGCCTGAGAAGTTAAGGAAATTAATATTGAGCTCTGCCATGGTTTAAGTTGAAAAAGAATCTGATGGTCCATTCTAGGACTAGCATTATTATTGAGCATTGTCCGTGGGTAAGTATATTTAAATTCTAGATAATTAGATTACCATTTAACATGAAACGCTTCCAATGCTTAGATCGAATTTAGATACTATGACGGGCTCAGCGTGCTTTCTATTAATTGTCCTCTTGGGTTCTTTGGGGTCGAAAAAGACAAATTCTTTCCAACCAAATCCAGAAGAGAAGCATGATTATGCAGATTAAGAACCTTTTAAAAAGCAGATGTTTGGTGTAAGTGGAGTGGTTTTTGGGAAGTGATTGTGCTAGTCTACGGTTAGGAGTGTTAAAGTTAGAAGTGAGAAGAGTTATCCGACATTCAAGAGTTCAGCTGTTTCTGCCAGTGCGTTCAAGTCAAGGTAGATACCATTCCATGCGAGATAAAGAAAAGTCATTAAAGTTTCCAGAGAGTTGCTGTAACCTAGGATATAGAGGTAGGACCGTTCAATTAACTACTAGGAGCTGAGTATATACTGATATTAGGAATAGGCGGTAAAGTTAAATATAGTGTTTGGTCGCACTTTTTTGGGAATACGTATTGTGTGTTTCTTGACCTCAGATCCGCGAAGTTAAAATATAAATATTATCATTGTATAGTGTTTAAGTTAAGATCTTAATAAAGAGATATTAAGACTATGGCAATACCTGGTTCTTCATTCACTCCTACACCCCTAGATTACAGGGATAACTTAGAAGTAAGACATCACCCACGGGCTAATGCCTTACAACACTAATTAGATAGTCATAATAAAGGGCATATTTTAAAAAGTTTTAGCATTTGGTGAAACCTTACACCTCAATGAGAGAAAGTTCACTAAGATGGAGTGAAAATTTGTACTGACAGCTTCGCTTCAAGAAAAAGCCGTCCGATGGGCACGAGACGAACTGAGTTTGGAGGATAAATACGAGTGTATTATTCCTCAGTTTTAATTAATAAGCCCAGACGTCTTCAATAATATTGCCTGGCGAGTGGTAGCACAAGATTAAATCTTCTTAATTTGTAACAGATCTGGAACACATACAGGTCGAGTACTAGAGCATACTCTATACCGAGGAAAGATTATACGAGAAAGATAAGGCCGTGTATTGTTTTGAAGAAAAGGATTTATATAGTATAGCTTGAATATATGGTACAGCTACATGATTTAATACATCGGATATATAACAATGGCTGTTCAATGGACTGGTTAGCCTCACTCCTGATTGACTGATTGCTTATTGTTTTTATTGACTCCGCATTTTGAAGTTACTTGAGGGCTATTGACGATAGACTTTGTGGTTTTGAATTCCAAGCAAGTGTCCAGTGTACCTACCCCCCCCACCACCCCTATATCATATTTTCTAAACTACGAAGGGTACACCTACTTCCTCTGAAATATTAATGATTTATGTCAGCTTTTTGTACCACTCATGCAAATTTGACCTTAGTACTTTTTGAAGTAGCAATTTCAATAGTCAGTAGTTATTTAATTACTGTAGAAGTAGAAAAACATTCACACATATTCTAACAAGTAATGTAAAAAAAATTAAGTCAATTCTTACTTAGGTCAACAAAGAAAAATTTCTTTTAGTTAATTACATTTAATTAATGAATTAATATTTGAAAAACACTGAAAGTGGCATCCACTGCAAGTTTACAAAAATATATTTGAAACCTAGAAAAAATTCGTCAGATAAAGTTACTGGCACCATCTGTTGGTGCTAGTTCTAACTTCATCAGAAATTACACTGAATAAATAAAAAATTTAAAAGGTAAAAAATTAATGAATTAATATTTGAAAAAATTGTATTAACATAAAGTATCATCCACTACAGGTTTTAAAAAAATGTATTTGAATTTGAGTGGATGAATAAAAAGTATTTTATTAACAATTGAAAATTTGAACAAGATATATATAAACATATGTTGGGAGAGAGTAAACTAATTGTAGGAATTGAAAAAGGAGTTAAAAAATACATTCTGGGCACTTTTTGAAGTTATTAAAATATTTCATAATATACTATATTATATAAAGAAATAAATTATATCCTAACTAGAAAAATCTAGATAATCTTGTTTTCATCTAGTGTGTCTTCTATAAAAATGGATTTTCGAAATACCGTTGCTTTAGTGAGACATCGCACTTCGAGAAACAAAGGAACTTCTCTTATAATTGTTTAGATAAAATGTTTTTTTTTATCTTAGAAGCTTTGTCGTTAAAGCGTGAAATAAAAAAAAAAAGGAATATTTCTTAAACACAAAAAGAGGTTACAAGCAACGTTTCCAAGTTCTTAAATCAACTTTTTCTTTCCAAAGAAGAGCTTAAAATTTGGATCTTAAGCGAATTTCGATCTGAAACATAAATAAGAATTGCTTTCAATTCTCAAATATAGAGTTCTTTCAATCAGTCCAAAAATATTTTTCAGTTCTGTTTATTTTTGCTGAGACATAAGATTCTCTCCTACGTAATATATTTATTTTATCATCAAATAATCTTTTCTCGAACTAAATAAAAGTAACAAAACAATAATTTTTCTTGGAACGAGACAATAAAGCATTTTCAAAATTATAAACAGAAGTGTGTCAGAGATTGAGGGAGCTAGTAAGAGAAAGATAAACAGAGAATAAGTGAAAAGAGTTTGTATTTAAAACAAATATTTATATAGAGACATCGTATTGGAACTTAAAAAAAATGTTGTTTTTTTGGATGGTTATATTTGCTTTCCTTATGGGTCTCAGGCTGAATAATATTCAAATACGAGGGTTAGGCTGTTATGGCAACTTTTTTTTCTTGTGATATGTGAACGGATCACAAAGGTATATGTGTCGGGGAATTCTGCAGACATTTTAGCAGAACAACTGAATCTGTGATACATGGTAGAAACGCAGCAGGGGTGTGAAATCAGTCGGTTGGTGGTGTCGTGTGAGTGGGGAAGCCCTTTTTAACAGAGCGCTTTCATCAAAAAATCCGTTCTCCGAGGGGGGAAATGCGAGTGTCCAGTGAATTAGTGGAAGCCCTTGGGAATAATGCCCTACCAGTGATGCAAAGTGATGCGGCAAATGCTGAGTCTGATGGTATTCAGGGCTCCTACATTGTTGTGGTGACAGTAGCAGGGGATTACTTGGGGGCTTAGGCCCAAGTTTACCGTCAACTTCATGTATATGTTTTTTCACTTTTGACAGTGAAAGGGCCCTATTGCCCTTTTTGTACTACCATAATTAATTGGGGTGTTGATATTTCAATGATATTGATTGTCCACACATGTATTTAACACCTTGTCCTTTCGTCTATATATCTGTATACCTGTACCTATGTATACCTGTCTAAAGACTGGTATCTTCAAGAAAAAAAATAGTTGCCATGACTTTTGCCCCAACCCTCTTAGATATAACTGTTTGAAATTAAAAAATTAAAAAATCAATCTTTTACACATTACTTATAAAAATACTTTGAAAGTGTAAAATGTTTAAAATTTAATCATAATTTTAAAAAAAATTTTAAAATTAAAAATAAGAAATATTTCTATAAAAATATTATTTAAATCTTATGTTGGAAGCTATTTTTAAAATAGTGCAACTACAAGCAACAAGTTGATTTATAAAATTATATATATATATATATATATATATATATATATATATATATATATATATAAATTATCCTTATTACACTGTAATATTCTTATATAAATAGACTAATAAATTATATATTTTAAAAAATAAAAAAGCTACATTTTCAAATATTTTTTTTAATTTCAATATTTTTCAAATGTTTTGAAATACAAAAGATATATTATTCTTAATATATTAGGGTTTAAAGAGTATCCTACATTTTATAATTCTATAAAATTTTATACATGAAAGGCTGCTATTTTAAAAAATAGCGTGCGCAACACAAAAATTACTTAAAATTTATAACAAAATTATTTCTCATTTTCATATACTTATAGTTTTTAAAACTATGATTATATTTAAAAAAATTTGTATTTTTTCAAACCATAATTCTTTGTACATTATGCTTAAGCAATTCGAATTATTTAATTTAAATTTAAAAGAATGATATCTGTTTGAAAATTGTTTATATTTTCACCCCTCGAGATAAAATTAATACCCATGAGACCCTTTTACTTTGCCTGTATTTTAAAAGTCATACAATGTTCTGACAGTTCCCAAAGTATATCATCCTAGACTTTTTTGATATATTAACAGTTTTTTAAACAAAATTCTTCTTCTATGTCATTAGTTACAATACACAAAATAGTAATTTTCTTTTAAAATAATTGGAGCCTTATTTCCTTGAAGCATTACTACATTGGTGTTAAAAAAAATGATGGAATTTTTATATATAGTCGAATCTTTTGAAAAATTCAGAACAAAAAATAAAACCAAAACTTCCAAATAAGACAGATTTTCTAATCTTAAAAGCGGGGGGGCTATTGTTTTGGCTCGAGAGTCACATTGTGAAAATGGCAAGAACCGAAGGGCCTCATCTCTTGCAATGCCAGGTTTTCACCGTTCAGATTCCCCCCCCAAGGGTGGGGGTTTTCTTTCTTTTTTTTTTTTTTTTTTTCCTTTTCCGTAGGTAAATGTGTCGTTACTTAACCCAAATCAAGCAATCAAAATAATAAATAATTAGTAATAAAAAATAAAGCTTTTTTTATAAGAATGCATTTATATATTTATATAATATACTGATTATATATTGTCGTCATTTGATATCTCACTCATCTTTAGCATTCGAAAGCCTGAAACTGGCACCATTTCACACAGCTAAAATGTACTAATTCTCATGAAATAGTGTATTCGTATTTCTATCATGTAGTCTAGTACTGAAATCTATTTGTAAAAGAAACAACTACTTTAGAATGCGATAGGTGTGTTTGTAATGTATGAAACAGTGCAAAGCTCATATGGACGCGCACATCGTTAAGGGACGTGCGTTTGTAACGACCTAAAGGTTAAAGGGATTGCATTCATTACTTAAATTTGCATTTTAAAAGAGGTATAAATTGTATCATATATATAAGAATCAATAAATATGTTAAATAAAATAGTAATAATTGATTTATTGATTGTGTTGGTTTCATATCTATATATACCTGCAAGCACATTGATTTTAGAATCCTTTAATGTGATAAAAGTCCTCTTAAAACATATTTCTACAACTTTTCAAATCAGGAGTGCATCTCATCCTTCAAATTAATGTCAGTCAACTTGCAACAACATTTATTCTGGTTGATCTTCATGCAAGAAACGCTTTGCTCACAAATATATGTTGTCCATTTTCTATCTATTTGATTTTCTAACTGTTTTGGTGGGCTGTACTTGACCCGCGGGCCAAAATTTGCCCATCCTTACTGTGGAACAGTGATCTTAAAGAAGGGTACACGTATTCCGGGTGAACGCAAAATGATATTTGGATATACTACAAAGAATGTAACTGCAAGTGAAATGAGATCGCGAAAGTGACCACGAGTGGAATGGAGATTTTAGTGCGTTGAGTTGAGGAGGAAGATTTTGTGGAGCAGATTGATATCAATCTGCAATCATACAATCATAATCTTACTTTTCGCATTCGTGTACTTTGACCTACCAAAAATTTCTTCCCACCAATAAGCTCCTTGTAGATACAATTCTGGCTGACACCTTTGTACGCCCATGTTCATATCATGCAACTAACGACTCATAACTCGGTGTGACCAACTCGGTGTTTTTCTTACAGACTGTGAGACAAATACAAGACCCAACCTTA
>BMAV01027179.1:1857-21694 GCA_019973955.1 Trichonephila inaurata madagascariensis | reverse complement strand
AACATTTTTTTAATGCGCGTATTTGAAGAAATTCAATATCTCAGACACACACACACACACACACACACACTCACACGCACACACACACATAACCTTCAATTTAAATATTACCGAATTAACGTCATAATAAAAAATATAAATTTTTAAAACAATGACAGAAAGAAAGAAGATTTAATCTAATATATTGAATTTCTTCAAAAACGAGCATTAAAATTGTTCCATGTCTTTCAAAATTTATAATTTCATGTACCAGAAAATTCATTTCTTTTTTTTCAAAGTTTTACAAACTTTTCAAATTTGTTTTTGTCGAGTGAAAAAAGATACGTAACTTATACTATTAGATTTATAAGCTCTTGTGGAAGAAGTAAACCGAATCGATTTTTAAAACAGTTAAATTTTACTTGTCAGTAAGCGTTCGATACATTAAAAATCAATATATCTGAGCTAGAATTTTTAAGTTATCTACAAGTTTTAAAGAAATTCAAAAGATTATACGGTTTTATTCATAACTGTTTTCTTTCGAATTTATTTGCATATTTCTTATAATTTTCATTCTAAGACATATATGGAAAATTTAATGCAAGAACTAAATCTTTCGAAAAAATGTTTTATTCAAAGTTTAGTGAATAAAACTTTGAAATAAACAACGCGTTAAATATCTGCAAAAATTAAGTTCATTTTCAAAATGTGGTCAAGTGACAAGGAAGACTCTTGAGCTGGCAATCCTCGCTCCTAATTTCACCACCATACGAACGTGAAAACTTTGAGTTACCACAGATTTAATGTGCATTAGACCCTCTACACGGCAAGTGTTCAGTGGCACCATGACTCGAATCCGCGACTCAACAAACGCCAACCACGAGATAGTGATCATGCAGATGAAGTTCTATGAAACTAATTAAATTTCATTGACTAGAATATGAAGCCAAATATTAAAAGCAAATTTCTTCTCTAACTATTTTACTACTTCTTTGAATAACAAATTTGCAATTAAATCAAACTGAGAAAATTCTTTTTAAGTAATATTTAAAGTAAATAAACTGATGCGAGAGTAAAGAGGCACATATAAATTCTGATATTATTCATTTCTAAATGCAGCTTCATTATTTAAATAGAAAAAAATTGAACATAGCTTCCGATCATGAAATGCAAAATAAGTATGCTAGAAACAATTATAACTTTAAATAAATTATCATTCTTCGTATATTTGAGCTAAAAATTCCCTTTCTTTTGTATATTTTATTAACTATAGTAAACAAATGGTATAATTCAGTAGCGTAACGAAGTGGATTTTGGCGGTGAAGCATGAAATTTATGCTTTAAAATACATTTAGGTAACACAAATTCAGATAAATTACATATATACTCTTCACAAACACTTTTTAATCCGTAGTTGATTGCTACTTTTAAGATTCAATTAGATTTATTCATTAAATAATTTCATAATTTAAGGTTTAATTTGTAAACCGATGGACTATGAACTAACATAATGAGGTACATGTGATTCATCATTTTAATAATTAAAGTAATTATAATTCCTAAATATTTTTGAAAACTCCCGTGTTAAAATTATTTTCTTACATACTTATTTTTAAAATCTTATAATGAGTTTTACACTTGTCCCAAAACATTAATTGCGAATATTCTTCAGTCTTCGGCCATTTAGTTTTAAAATACATCTTTAAAATATAATTAAAAACAGTATAAAACGGTATTAGATAGAAAATCTCAAGAGAGTCAGTCTTCAATTTAATTTCGTCTAGCTTTTTCGTACAGACAACAGAGATTAATTACTCTAAATGGCAATTCCTTTTCAGAACTGTGTATTTCAGAAGTGTTAAAGATGAATTATTCGGATTCCTTCTCCGAGCGGATCTAATGAAAATGCCTAGTGAATCGCTAATTGAAGATATCTTTTCCTGGTCATAAAAGTCCCGCCTGTCCCGAGGGCAGTCCTTTGTTTAAGGGGTTGCTTTCTTCTTGGAACCACGTCCTAGAAAGGAAGAGAGGCGATGTCCTCAAGGAATGTGTTCCAACCAACAGATTGGAAAAGATTTTGTCCCCTTCTTCTTGTCGCAAAAGAATAAGGATCATTGATTCCTGTGGCTTTGTGATAGAGACTTTTTTTCAGATGCATCAGCAGAATTCTTTTTTTTTCCAAATATCTTTTTTCGAATATTTCTTATCAATAATATTATTGTGTTTTTGCTTAGGGCTTATTTTTTGCATCAGGGAAACGTTGCAATTCATGATCACGGATACGAATGAGATAAAAAAGATTCTTTTTTTATAAATTGCGATATTCTTACATATAACAAAAAAATAGGTTAAGTTTATATAATTTAGTAACATTCAGAGTAAACTTATAAAGATTCATAATATTTCTTGAAGCTTCTAAGATATTATTTATTTTTACAGTAGAATTTTATTTATATTTTGGAAAGTATAAACAAATAAGTTATACGTAAATTTAAGAAAACATTGGGGTATAAAAGTTATTTTATGCATAGTTAAACTATATAATATGTAAATTTTGCATAAAACTGTGAGAAAACAAAATAATACTTTGATATGTAAACAATGTGGGATTTAAATGAAGAAAATCTTCGCACGCGTGGGCGACATTTCTTTTCATTTTTGAACTTCACGTAAAAATTTTTCTTCTGACATGTCTTTGCAAATTTTTTTCATTTATTTTGTAATATTTTAGTACTTATAAGTATGTTTCTGTCTTATTTATAAGTTTTAATTTTGATACTGTGAAAGGGGGAATTTACCTTCTCATTGTGTGATTAAAAAAAATGAATTTCATAATAAATTTTAAATCATAATTTTATTCTTGTCTGCAATACGTAACTACATTTAAAAAAAAAAATTTTTTTTTAAAAATTGCATTTGAATTTGAAAGTTTTTTGACGTATGAATTGAAAGTGAGATGACTGTACTATTTATGTACCGATGAACAAAATCTAGGACGGATTTTATTTTCATTGGGAACAGGCACAAAATGAAACGCGTTAATGCAAAAAAGTAGCATGATTGCGTGAAGTATACATGGTAGGTATGCAAATTTTTGCAGTCCATAGGGATGACTCACATCATAGCATTGATAAGGGACTGAAAGTTATGGGCGAATGTACGTATCCTGTTGAAATGGGGAAATAAAGGAATAAACTGACCACTGTGAAATTTTAAGCATGTCTTACAGTAATCGTTTATATTACTAAGACATGAAAGAATTATCAGGAAGTCGGTAGGAGGATGGCAGATTAAACGTGCTGTTAGGGAATTCAAAATTGTACACAGTGGTATTTACTGATTTTCGGCATCATATAAAACCAAAAACAATGTGTAACAAAAGCAAATTGAGGGGTCTGTCTTGTGGTATTACAGTCACTCAAGGATGACAAGTATATCATCCAAATAATGAAAGGAAACATTGCCCTACACACAATCAAATAAATGGTAGATGAACATTCTGCTAGTACATTAACCGGAAAATTGTTTCCCAAACCTTGCGGAAGAAAGATCATGCGCCCATTAAACCTATTGTGTGCATATCCCACTGTCAAGAAGGCAGCTTACGGTGTTACCAATATCGAAATACAACAATGAATGAGTAGGCATTTGTGTTTTTCTCAGATGAGAATAGACCCAGTGTTCCATTTGATCATAAACGCAAACTGATTAAATGTGAGAGTGGTAATGTTTATCGACTTCTAAACATAGGCCCCAATATGATTTTATGTAACGTAATGGTATGATCTAGACATGTGGTATCAACACAGACTATGGACGCTGATCGAAACTTCATGAAGCTCAGTTTCATCTTTACTGGAGTAATGTTTTTTAAAACAAACTGAAATGTCCTTTTTCATGGCCAACATCGCGTCATGTCATCGCATTCACTTTCTTTAAAAACAAGTTAGACAGTGGGGGTATTCATTGTCAAATCTGACTTAAGTTTTCCGACTTGAAATGTAATAAAAAATCTTTGGAATAATTTAGCAAAAAATCTGATACGGAAACCAATTAGGGAAAAAATCCGATTGAAAGAATCTGTGACTTCTGGTTGCTCAATACCAGACTTCACAAAGAAAGCAAAACCTCATCAATGCATCCAGAGAGAAATAGGAAAAACTGCCCCAACAACTCTTGGAAGATGTTGTTAACAAATGGTTCAACGTCTTGATATTTTTAAGACATCCTATTATACATTTAACATTGTAACACGTGTTTTAGGAATGCCTGTAGTGCATTCTTTGCCTTATTGTAAGGCTGTATGTCTGAGTCAAGAAATACACTTTTCGCCTGTAATGCCCCTTCTAAACGCAATTTCAAAATATATCTCTATTATAATATATATCTACGATGTTCATGTAACATCTCATTTTTAAGTATATCCTTCAACAATTTCTGTTATTTTTTACACTGATATTTGTTCTTTGGGGTTGAGTTTTGTCCACTAGTGTACATCACATTGACGAATGCATATACTAAATGAAAATAATTTTTTCCTTTGCTTCGAAGAATGTTTTTTTCATACACACACAACACGTCCTTGTATATTTAAAAGTATACAAAAACTATACCTTTAGTAAATTTTCAAGTTTAATACGTAAGAACCTAAGTTAAAACTATTTTGCACTAAGAATATGGGTAAGAAAACCCTTAAAAGACACGTAGCATTTTGTTTTCTTTAGCCAATAACATTTTGCAGTGGCGTAAGTCACAATTTCCCACTTGGAATTTTAACACAATATGTTCTTATAAATTGAATTCCAGGTTTGCAGCTTCTTATCTCATGTACACTTGGACGGGAAAAAACGAGCTGCTTTAAATTAGCACAAATAATAATTTCTTGCATGACAGCTGCCGTAGTGTGAAATGATATGCTAAGAAATGAATGAAAATCCAAAATGCAAATGATGTAAAACGCGTACTTTTGTTGGTATTTGCTTTTAGAATATCTAATGTAACAATAAGACCAACTCGTTACAAAATTTTTTATGTATCGTTTGACCTGTTTTAACATCACTATTAATTTATTTTCTTACATTAAGAAATATCATTTCTAAACACATATTCTGTTGTAAAAGTGTTTATTTTTTCTCCTTTAAAATCACATACAATTTAGTTAAATGTTTTATAGTGTTTTTTACGAGGGATTATCAGAAATAAAGGTTACAAGCTTCAGTATTTAAAAACTATATGTTATGGAGGAATTTTGTTTCCCCAGAGTGGAGACAAGTGGTGTAACTTGTCATACAGCTGGTTTGTGGGTAGATA
Organism: Trichonephila inaurata madagascariensis; assembly: GCA_019973955.1. Classification (NCBI taxonomy): domain Eukaryota; kingdom Metazoa; phylum Arthropoda; class Arachnida; order Araneae; family Nephilidae; genus Trichonephila; species Trichonephila inaurata. Next base: position 16,405 of record BMAV01027179.1, on the reverse strand, counting down.
GTGAAAGTTCCCAAATAATTCGGGACGATTGAAATGACAAGATGTTTAGAAAATTGCCTCGTTTGGAAGTACGAGTCATGATTTGATTTTTATGGGCAAAAATGTGTACGTATCTGTAATGAGCAGACAAAAAGTGCGAAATTGTGTCACACTTTTCAATCAGGCAGACAGGATGTCGAAAGCCACAGTATGACAGCGAGCGGCCAGCCAAGTTCTTCAATGACAGAAATCAACACGATACAAATCGGAGAAATGATTCAAAATGATCGACGGATAACTCTGCGGGAAATTTCGTCAGAGCTGAGATATGATAGCGAGCAGCATATCGTTTCAAATGTGCTGCGATATTTCAAGACGGTACTGTGAAATCATCCGCCGAGACCTGGCTCAATAGACAAGAACCTGATTTCTACCAAGATGGTTTAAGTAAGTTAGTTTTACTTTCTGATAAATGCCTAAACAGACTTGTTGATTATATCTAAATGTGATAGGCCCGTATGCCTCTTAACTCCATTTATATTTTCTGTCTATTGTTTATAAATATTTCTTTATTTGACTTGTAACCTTTTTTTTCTGATCAACCCTCGTAGTTAGCATAGTATTTGATTAAGTCTATTGGTTTTTAAAAAGAGTAAAGTTGCGTTTATACGCAGTTGTATGCATACAATTTGTTCTCTTTTCGATTCCTTACTTGCTTTATTGCTTTATTTACTTAGGTACACACAAAATCGAAACAAATCCTTCAAACAAAATCGAATTCATCCGGATTTTAAGACACTTCTGCTTTAAAATTTTCAACACTGTAAGAAAAATACTCTATTTATACATCCCGAAGAACAGCAATAATATGTAAATTCTTAAGACTAATTTAGGATACATCCACACGGATGACGAAATAGAGAAAAACTAATTCGATACCATCTAGAAATCTGATAAACTCTGGGAAAATCTATCCAAAAAACGGGAAATTTTCCCTCCAATTGAACCTGGGTGTACTATGCATCGCCCAAAAGCCGAGCTTTTATTTTGCAAGTCTTGTTTGTTATTCCCCACTGAGCCGTCGGGATTCCCAATTCCCTAACAAGAAAGCGAAGACATTGCATGCGAGAGAGCTGTCTACATTCTGAGGAATTTTACGGAGATTTATGTGATTCTGCAAAATTCAGTACTTTCCTAGATTACTAAGGATATACCGTATCTTTTGAGGCGAGCTAAGAATTTCCTTTTTCTTTTTATCTTATATGCGTTTAGAAAGATAATTCTGTTTTAAATTAATAGAATTTTCAGACTGAAATAATAATCACGGAATGCATTTCTGCTGACGAAAATGTTTCATTTCCATTTGATGGAATACGTGAGAGTCTGCGATAATTTAAACAAGAAAACTTTGGAGAATAATCTTATACATACATTTTGATCAGTTTATTCACATGTTATTAAATTATAATTCCATATTTTTAATATATTTTTTAATTTATAGACTAAAATAAAAATTTCAAAGAATTTTGAAACGAATAAATTAATTCGGTTTGCGTTCTGTATATTACAGATGATGCTTTGAATTCAAATTATCGTAAGATATTGAAACTAAATTTAAGTATATTAATTTGAAAACAGAGTTACTAAAGTTTTTAGGGAAAATGTTATAAATGAAAAACAAGAAACAAGAAAATTTGAGCTGTATGATTAAAAAAAGAAGGTTAGTTCATCAGTAAATTAAATAACAAAAGCAGTAACTGAATAAAAGCATTCTAATGTAAATACCATTTGAAACATAAAAGGAGGTTTAATAAGCATGAAGTATATATTAAAATTATTTTTTTACTAATATAGCTTTAATTAGTAAAACTAGTATTACTAGTATTGTGTGCTGAGAAAACTGACTTTTTTGGACCTATATTTGAATATTTAATGGAACAACTATTTTCTAGGAAAAGAATATTTTAAAGTTGCGTATTAGATTTCAAGTTGCATGAACAGTTGAAAACTGACTCTCAAGAACTTAAAATGGCTCTAATTTGGGCTCAAAATTTCTACATAAAATTATGTAACACTAGACAAGATTTGGAAACATAATAGAATTGTATATAATGACATTAGACAAGCATATCATAGAAATGTTATAGATGGTTTCAAAGGAAATAAATATTTTTTTTTGGAATAAACTGAAACATGTGTGGTAAAAATGATAAAAATAAGTAATTGTCAAACTCTTCGAATTTGATATAGTGATATTAGATATCTGTAGAGATATTTATCCCTTGAACATAATATTAGAACAAAAAAGAGTTGATGGGATACACTTTTAAGAATGTTAATCAATGCTCAAAAACTTAAGTTTAAATTAATTTTTTTTACTTGTTCCCTTGCACTTTGAAAAAATGCCACTAAAATATATTTTCCCTCTAAGATAATATGAAGCATATATTGCAAAATTTTAATAAGCATTAAGTCCTAATAATTGGCAAAACTTCAATTAAATTTTATTTTTATACAGAACAGCTTATTAATTTTTTATGTATTTTATATTTTTTTTTAAGAAAAGGTAACATTTTACTTTAATTTTAATAATAAAATTTATTAATAATCCTTTATTTAGCGATATTTTTTGTTTAATATTTGTTGTAATCATACATAGTTAATAATTGTCTATTTATTAATACATATCAAAATAAATTTAACATTGTTTAAAAGGACTACAAACAGAAAAACTTCACTTTTTAATAATAAAAGTACCCCAAAATTTAAATAAGTGTTAAAACAGTTCTAACATTTTATAATAAGCCGTTCAGGACCATGATCACATATGTGTGATCAAGCGTTTCTCCTTCCACGGCATCATATATGTGATTGAGTTTTCCCTGCTCGTAGGCCCATGTAATTAGAGTTAGGAATGTTTTTTTATTAATTTTTACAAGTACTAGATGGTGGTTACAAACCAGTTTTATTTCGAATAATGTTTCGTAAAACTTTGAGCTTCAATTTGTGCTTTCGGCTTCGTGTTTTCTTTTTGGTTATATCCGAGTTATTTATGAATATAAACAACTGCAAATGTTTATTTTTCATTTAGGGGTTCGTGATGTATTGCTCTAAGGATTCCTGTTTATATTTTGAATACATTGGTTTAGTTTTCTAATATTTTCTATGTTCATATTTACATGTATGGGATTTTTGTCAATTTTTTTTTTATTAAAATGAAAACATTTTCTTTAAAATTCGCAATTGTTTTTTTAAATATAGCGAAAAATTTTGACTCCATGCTCAAATATTATCCATGATAGTAAATTGAAAGTTTTAGAGTATTTGATTGTATTTAAAACTTTATATTAATTTTTAAAGGAAATTTTATATATATATATATAGGCTTAGCAGGGAAATTCAACCGGTTCCGTGCGTGTGTATCCTCTTCGAACGTACTGGTCAGGGGAAGCGCTTCTTTCTCCTTCCGCTGGTCCTGAAGGGATTAATAAACATATTTTGATTTGAATATAGTCTCAAAGTCTTTTAATAGATTAATGAAACACCTCTAATGTAACGTTTTTTTTATTGAAAATAGTTGGAATTATTCCTGTGTGCCCTAAGTATCACACATGAACTACAAAAATAAGTAAACCAAACAATGAATGGAATGAAAAACGAACAAATTACAAAGCGAAAATCTCAAAATAGAACCAATGAAGATGCGAAATAATGCGGATTCGGTTTTATTGTTAAAATTCAACTAATCTTTTAATTTTTTCCAATTAAAAATTAAAAGGTTAGTTGAATTTTAGAGTAAGTAGCTTTTCTTTCAGGCCCTTTGTTTCAATATTTTAACTTTTAAAAAATATAAAAAGATAATTTGGAAAAATGCAATATGTTAAACACTGCGAAATATTTCCATTCAAGCGCATATTTCTTAAAGGAATTCTACATCACTTAAACTAAGGCTTTTTATCAAATTTTTACCCTAATTTCAACAGCAAAAAATCAATACTGTCTACAAAATATAGATCTCCGTTTTAATGTTTCAAAACTTGAAACTGTACTTCTCTGTAATTAAAACAGGTACTTCTCTCAATAAAATGTTTAAAAGCTTTAATGATCTTCTTTTAATTATCTAAATACTTTTTTCCCCTTTTATACTTTAGGTTAGTGTTTCTCAAACTGTGGGGTGCGTCGTCCTAAGGGGGTGTCATAACCCTTCAAAGGGGGCGCGAGCATATTGAAAAGTCGAAAATAAAGGATTATTTAAAAAAATTATTAATTTTCTGAAAGTAAAAAAACAATATACAGTCTGATATAATAAAAAATAATAAACACATTTACACTGATATAATACATTTATAAATATATTAGTACTACTCAATGTATTTTATAATTAATTTAACAATACTAAATTAAGAACGTTTAACAATTACCAGTAACCCATGGGCTCTTCATATGTAAAATTATATGCAAAAATTAACACTTGAGGATTTGTTTGATTTATAATTAATATTTTCAATGCCAATTAAAAATTACGCGGTTCGCTCCCCAATACCACCGTTTAACACGTAGGCGAGCGTATGTGGTGTATTGGGGAAGAGAGGGGTTATTAAAGGAATAAATAAGCAAATCCTCTGAAATAAGTAAATCCTTCGCATACATTGTCAAGGTAATTTTATTGCATTCCACAGCTTTCCGAATAATTTCATAGATAGAAGTTCACAGAAAAGATTGTATTTTGGAAAGACATATATATACGTACGGGGCAATTAACTTACTGGCTGAGTGAGACGTTTATATATGCCGGTAGATTTTAAAAGGGTAAAATCGAATTGTAGGTTTAGCGACAAAATATGCTATTATTGAATTTTAATACATTGTTATTGTATGGGGGGCGCAATGAAAATTATGATTGAATATTGGGGCGCAAGTATTGAAAGTTTGAGAAGTACTGCTTTAGGAAATAAGAAACAGAGTAGTTTAATGTAGTTAGAATTAATTATTTTTTACTACGTATTGATATTTTTGTCAAAAAAAATATGAATGCGATTTAATTTTTAATTAAGAGTTTTAATTTTTTTAAAGGAATATTTTTTAACGTAATATTTAAAAAAATAAAATTAATCAAGTGAATATTATACGAGAATCATTTTTTCTACAAGTAAAGTTTCTCTGCGTAGAATTATTATTTTAATTTCTATATTACTATGTGTTCTAGGTAATCAAAATTACGGATTGATTGAATATATTCCGACAAGATAAAATAATAACAGAGGTATAAGAATGAGGGAAAGTTATGACTCTTACTTATTGTAAACTCATTTCTCAACATAGTCACCACTAACAGCTACACATTTATTCAATCTTTTTATCCATTTCTTCATTTCGTCCATGAAGTTTTTGGTTATCTGCGTATCCATTTGTTCTCGGATGCCTAGACTTTGACACCCTAGATTCATCATTATGACCCAGAAAACAAGAGGCAATCCGTGTAATACCGTCATCTGGTTCTCCGAGTGTCAAGAAATTCAAAACTTTAATGTCAGCAACAAAAGTCATACTCACCATCTTTTGGGATGCAAGTGGTGTGCTCTACATGGCATTTCTGACTAAAGCAGTGCTTCTCAAACTTTAAATACTCGCGCTCCAATATTCAATCATCATTTTCAGCGTGCCCCCTCCATACAATAACATTATATTGAATTCAATAATAACACACTTTTACACTAAAGCTACAGAACGACTTTAACCTCTTATGTGCCACCGACGTATATAAACGTCTCGCTCAGCCAAAGCTTTAATCATCTGGACGTATATATTCGCCTTTCCGAAGTACGATCTTTTCTGCGCACTGCTATTTATAAAATTATTCCTAAGCCTTTGGAATACAACAAAAGGATTTACTTATTTCAGAGGATTTTGCTTATTTATTCCTTTTCTCCTCCCTCCCCCCAAAAAAACCCACCAAAATACGCGCGTCTACGTGGAAAACCGTGGCATTGGGGACCGAACCGCGTAACTTTTAATCTGCAGTTAAGGAATTAGTTATAAACCGTACAAATCATCAAGATAAGTGTTAATACAAGCCCAAGGTGTCACTGGCAATTATCAAACTTGTTCTTTACTAAGTATTGTTAAAGTACTAATAAAATACATATTGTACAGTACAGATACTTTTATAAGTGTATTATATCAGTGTAAATGTGTATTTTATATTTTGTTATGTCAGAAAGTATTTTGTTTGCTTACTTTCAGTAAAAATTAATAATGTTTTGAATAATCTTTAGTTTTCAAAGTTTCAATAAGCTCGCGCCCCCCTTGTAGAATTATCACGCCCCTCAAGGGGGGCTCACCCCACAGTTTAAGAAAGGCTGGACTAAAGGACTGAAGTGAATTCCGACATGTACCGTGGAACATAACGATCACTCAAGCAAAGCATTCGTAGAATCAGATCCGAAAAAAAACGTCTTTCTTTTACATCACGATAATCTAAGACCGCGTTACAGTGTACAAATACATGACATCGTGAGAAAACTGAAAATCACAGTAGTTCCACAACCTTCTTACTGCCGAGATTTGGCCCCTTCGGTCTTTTGGTTATTCCCAAAATTGATTGACTTTAAAAGGTCAGCGCGTTTTTCAAAGAATGCCGAAGTTCAGGCAGACGTGCGCAGCCAGTCCTTCTACATTGACGGAATGAAGAAATGGATAGAAAGATTGAACGAATGTGTGTAGCTTTTAGTGGCGTCAATGTTGAGAAATGAGTTTACAATATGCAAGTGTAATAAATTTCCTTCATTCTGATACCTCTGTTATTATTTTACCTGTCGGAAACTTATTTTATACTTTTGGGGACCTTACTTATCAACCACTCCTGGTATATATATATAGTATATACTATATATGTATATATATATATATATATATATATATATATATATATATATATGTACTATAGTGGTTTAAATGAAAGAAAAACGAAAAACGTAGTAAAAACGAAAGAAAATCCACATGAATTGAAAGTAAAATATTAACACATCTACTGGTCTGTTTTTGCTGAAATGTTTACTTAAAGATATTGGTAAGTGACAATAATTGAAATTCAGTAATCACGCATACCAATACTCATAGTAGTTTTTAAAATTAGCTTTAATTTAAAAAAAAAATAATATGAAAGTTAAGAATTTCCTACTTTTTCCTTAATTATCTACGAATTTTCAAATAAATGTTTTAAAATAATTATAATTAAATAAACAAATTTGTGTACCTAAACTTTAATATCAGCATTCTTATATTAATTCAGTCAACCGCACTAATTGTTGCTTCGAATATATCGAATTAATTATTTAGAGCAGGAGTACAAACTAATACAATTATTAGTCGTAACTCAACTTATTACTTTCAAGCAAAAATAATTAAATTATCCAATTAGTTATTTAAAGATAACCTCAAAGAGTTTGTAGCTCGTTTTGTTAAAGTTAATTCTCTCCTAAATAAGATCATGATCAGTCTTGCATTAAATTTTTATAAATTAACTACAACCCCCAGATCCTATCTGGGTAAATTAGAAGAAAAACTGAAATGTTATTTTTTTCTTTTTCATTTAACTAATCCTAATTAACAAAACTAGTTTGACATTGTAAGTTGGATAATGCATGAAAAATGATAAAAGTTTGTTTCAAGCATTCTATTGTAAGTAGAGGAAGTTTTTGTTACACATGTACAAAAAGATACGAAATATAGTATTAGATAATGCATAAAAGTTCAACGCGTAAATAAGCTTATTTTAATTTAATATATAAAATACTTTCTGGTAAGAAGTTATATCCCGTTTACTTTTTTTCAATTCCTAATATTAGCTGACTCTCTCTCTCTCTCTATATATATATACATTTATATATATATTTATCTTGTTCAAATTTTCAATAGTTAATAAAATACGTTCCAATCATCCAATTAAGTTCAAGTAAATTTTTCAAACATGTAGTGGATAACACTTGATGTTCATACAGTTTTTTCAAATATTAATTCATTAATTAAATTAAATTAATTATTGGTTTTTGATGCCAACTTAGATTCGTCTCTATTGTCGTAGCAATGTAACTGTTAAAACAATGACAAAAGGTCGTGTCGAAAATTGGTTTTTCAGCCAAACTAGCCAAACCGGGTGTGCATTGTTACAACAATAATTTTTTTCACGCAAAATAATAATAATAATAATAATAATAATAAATAAATAAATTTTTGGATTGTTAAGAACTTTGTTGCTGTTACTTATGCCATCTGATCAACAGTAAAATCAGATCAAGGCCCACGAAATTCATCGCAGCAAAGGTCTAGAGTTTTAAGCTTACGCCTGACGTTAGCTGTAGCTTTGAGCCCCATAGAGGTGACAGTACGATTTTGCTCGCATTTGCTTGATTTTACTGGTATTCCATTATCTCACCAAGAGTTTTCGATACTCGTTATCTAGTTCTTATCATATAAGAAGATGCTCAGCATTCATATTGCTTTTGATAAAACCTTTTCTAAGTGATTAAGTGTTAACCCATGATCTGTCTGTTGATTTTTCTGCCTGGTGAGTCTTAACAGTATCCAATAATTTCTCAAAAATATGTTTTTAAGTAACTCTGGAGGAAGTGGTTTGTTGTCTTGTGGCTCAAGTGTTCCTCTTTTGGTTAGTAAGTCTGCATTTTCTTTACCGTCGACACCTACTTGTGAAGGGATCCATTGGAAAACAATTGTTTTGCTGTATTTATAAAGAAAGTCCAAAGGTTTGTCTTATTTGTGGGATAATCTGGGCGTATGAGTTACGATTTATAATTGCGGTCTAGATGGCTGCTTTGGAATCGACTAGAATGACCGTCTTAGAGAAACAATCGATCTTTATCTTGAGGTTTTATATAGCTAATGAGATTGCAAGGATATCTGCATCAAAATTCGACATGAAGTGTCCCACAGGAAAATAGTTTATGTATACATCAGACACAGTACTGTCTTGTATTTTAGAGCAATCAGTGTACACTCTAGTCCATAGGTACTCAAACTTTTTATCTGCTGGGCCGCATACATATGTCAGCCATTTAACGTAGGCCACATACATATGCTAGTTATTTCAAGCGGGGCGCAACATGAGGATAAATGAGGGAGGGGGTAGAAATGTTTTAAGATCAAGATAACATTGGAAATTAAAAATGTGGAAAATTGATCATAATATTATCATTCCTGTTTTACGTTTCTTAATTATTATTTTTTATACATTTTTTTTACTAACACTAAATTACAAGCATTTAAGAAACACTCCTTCACAATTTATGCATCAGTAAACGGTTTCATAAGATTACAAATAATATAACAAACTTCTTGGGATGTCTTTGTTACCGCTGTGATATTACCACTGGCAAAACACTTTGTTGCTTTTGCAAGGATTATTCAGGAAAAAGCCTATTTATCACCTCTTGAAAGAGATCTCCGATGAAAAGTGTCATTGAATGATTCCTGTTTAATGGTATTTTTTAAATACTGTGCACTTTCGTGAAAAATTAAACAATTAATGATCCATGTTTGTTTTTCACAACAAAATAGTCATCTTCCCAATCGTCTTGAAACGATATATTTTAGTAGAATATTTTTCGCTTGCAAGATATGTAAAATAGTTAAAAATTAATCCCACCCACTGTTCATTCCACTGTTGCCTTTTATCACTAATCGTAACTGTTCCAAATAGAAAAAGAGTATCAATTCGTAGCCGTACGACACCGACAACAAAAAGCAAAATTTGTATATTATAATTCTTGTCAAAGAATTTCCCACCAAAGTTTTTATAAAACATTCTTAAATAAGTAAATTTCTCAAAGCAATGGGCCCTGATCGGGCCACTTAAAAAGGTTCGGTGTTCCGCAGGTTGAGTATCGCTGCTCTAGTCCATTCAGATTCAAGGTATTGTTTAAATATTGTATCAGGAACGTCTTTCTTAAATATTGTTTGCTTAAATATTGTATCAGGAACGTCTTTCTTTCCCAAGTCATTAATATCTATCAGGTATTTGATATCAGTACATTCAAGAGTTTTCATACTCTAATGTTATATTTTTTTCAAAGTAATGAATCCGTAATCATTTAGACATATTTAAATATCAAATGATGAAATTTTGTTTTAAAAGATTTTCAAAACGCGCACAAGAAAAGATTCAAAGACTTGATTCTTTTCTAGTTAAACAAACAGAAATTTTAAAGCATGAATTGATACGAATAACCTAAACATCAAAAATTAATATGAATTTAGACATGTGAGGGAAGAAGGGCACGTGAGAGAGAAAACGTACATACATTTTGGAAAGGTGAAAAATCATTAAATTTAAAATAAATGAAAAGTTATTTCTTCTTAAGCGGAAAAGAAAAAATTTTCTTATGAAGACTCCTTTTCTAGATTTGAGATTACAAAAATTTGCAATGTTATTGGTACTGATTGTAAAATGATGCATACTTAAATAAATCATCTCCAAATAAAAATTTAATCATGAAATTTAAGGCAACTTCAAATTTGATTAGAGTAAATTATCATGGAAATAATTTTCATTAACTATACACGCATTAACAGTTTTAATTAACTATTAACGAGGAATATAGAAGATTCTCTTTTTGTTTATTATTATTGATTTAAAAATTAAATAAAATTATTTTGTTTATAAAATTTTAATGAATTTCTTTAAACTAAGGAACTATCAATTTGAATCACTGTATTTAGAATGCATAAAAATTAACTACAGTAAAACATTCTAATAAAAGAAAGACATTAAATTTCCTTAGCAAAATAAACCAATTATCATTCATAAAGATAAAAAAAGAAACAATTATGATCCTATCGAGAAATATGTGGAGAGCTATTAAAATAATGACCAAGAAGACAAGAAAACGCTTTATAAAAATTGCAATGAATTCCAGTAGCTGCTTTGACTATTAAATATGTAATGAATAGTTAAATAATTTTTCATTTAAATATGTTGGGAAGTAAATTTGATAATGTTCTTGAAATGACAAGATAAGATCCTCTTAATATAGAAATATAGTTTGATAAAAATAAAGTAATATTTCCTTTCATATAAATAAACAGCTCCTTGTTGTTAGCTCTTACTAATTTAGTTTAACTTTATTGCCTTAATTGGATAAATACTTTGAAATCACTAAATTAGCATCAACGAATTTATTTTTCTTTTTCATTGCAACAAATCAGTTTCCGAAATGAGAGATAGACTCTTTGTATGGTTACCTAGTAAAAAATATGAACCAATTGAGAATAAATGTTTTTATGCTGCTATTTTTAAAAAATATTTTTAGAAAAGAGGTTAATATATTTTTGTACATTAATATACTGCACTTTTTGTAAGGTTTTACGTCAATGATTTGTAATACTTTTTTTTGTTGTAATTATACCATTTAAATCTTTGATTTTAAATTTTTGCGGGAACTTATGTTATACGTTAAGTACTAATTGCTGTATATTTTACTCTTGCTTCTTTTAACATAATTAAATTTTCTAGTTTGACACAGACACTACATTTCAAAATACTTGCATTAAGTATTTTTTAATATATAAAACAATATTTTCAAGAGATTATACTGATGGTTCTGCCCAGAATGATGGCTCAGCTAGGGCTAACTTCTATTGTGAAAATCTTTTTGAAGGCTCTTTAGCTGCAGGCTTGGGCGCTACAAATTGTGATGGAGAGACAGAGGCTATGAGACAACAATATGCCATCTGAACAATTCATCTACTTCCAATGGATGAGTTATTTTTCTTGAGGATGTTATGTCTGTGATCCTCACTCTATGCTTCTTACACAATAGCTACTCAAAAGAGGTGGAGGGGGTGAGAAAAAAATTCATGAGCTAAACAGTGATGACTGGATTATTGTCTTTTAATGCATCCCTAGCCATTGCTGAAATCTCAGGAAACGAAAATGTTGACTATCTCGAAAAGAATGGTTGCAATCTCCCACTGTCTTCTGGAAGCTTGCCATGCACTTTTCAAAAGTCTGATTCGAAGGAAAATACATTCGCAGAATTCTAGAGGATAATGCTAGGAAAATAATCTGTGAGACCCTTCTCCATGGTCCATCCCAATAGGTCTTCCTAGACAGGTTTTCTCTGCCGTTCTTAGACCTTAGGCCGATCATGACTTTCTTCAGCAACACCTGTGAAATACATTCCCGACCACCCTTTATATTTTGGGGGAGAGGCTATGAATTTTATTCGCCAGACAGTTTGTGCTTCCTTGGCCAACACCGGTTTTAAGTTTTCTTGTTTATATTGAGCTGCTGGCAGGGAGATGGCCTATACGGCCTATTTCTTGATTTAATAAAAATATTTTCAGGAGAAAAAAATGATCAACAGAATTTCAGTAAATAATACAAGAATTGTTAAGTTGATTAGTTTTAGAATTAAATTTTAAGTTGTAGGATTTTAAAACAACTATTCATTACATATTCCACCTACTTAAGCATAGTTAAATTTCCTCTAGTTTTGGCTTTTTTTGTGAATTTTTAGGAAAATAATTTATCTTTCTTCTTAATTTAAGGTCTTTTGAGAAATTTAAAGTATCTTTTTAGCCAATATTTTTATGAATATTTTGAATTGTATACGATAGTTACTTCAAAATTACTTAAGAAATCAATGGAATCATAGGCCCTTGATTATAAGTACTAAATCATTGTTAAAAAACAAAGGAGAAAGAGGAAAGGCAGAACAAAAAATGCAATGAATACAAATTGTATTCGTTTTGCTTTTAGATCTACTTGAAAAGTCTCTCTGATGCACAAAATAATAAAAATCATTCATAAATCCAGAAACTATTTCTGCTGTATTTTGCATTATTAAATAGATGCAATTGTGACTCTTTTCTCTAGTTATTTCCATTGAAAATTTTTTATGTATGCTTCAATTTTATTCAACCTACACTCTAAACATTTGACATGACCAAATCTACCAAGCCTTCATATACGATTACATATTTAATCAATCGTGTGTTGCTATATCGGGTTATTTATTGAAAATAATCAAATACGGGTTAAAAATTCATTTGTTCTTTTTTTTTTAAACTTTTTATTTTATATCAAATCAAAATATCCATTCAAAAAATGTTGCAAGTTATAATTTGTCGTATTTTAGTTTAATCCCTTTATTTATACTCATTTTTTAGCTATTGGCATATGACGGTGCATCCTTAATTTAAAATGTACTTTTCGTTTGCGAAAATATGTGTAAAAATATGGAAAAATACATCCAGCATTTTTTTTTACACGGTAGATACGTTCCTGAGAAAACCGCGCAAAAACAAATCGTGACGTACGATAAATTTAGGCATATGTTTCACACAATTTTAAAAAAATCGTGTAGAATGAAAAATTTCTTAATATTTTCCCAACCACCCGTGCAAAAAAGTAAAAAAAAAAAAAATCCATATTGTATATTTGTAAAACAAAAGCTATTCAGTTTAGATAAAAAAATTAAAATCATTGTGCAGTGAAAAAAATTAGTGTCTATAAGTAAGTATAACATATAAAATTTCAAATTGAAACAAGGAATAAAACTACTAACAACTATTAATAGATACTTGATAACAAGTGTGCACGTTTATAACGAACTGGATCGAAAATGCTATCATCGGTAGGTGTGTCAGATATGCCTAATACAACTTACGGTTTGATTCAAGTGAAGAATTTCATTCGTTATTAACGGCCTCTGTTGATTTTTTTGGTTGTTTCAAATTCTTATTAGCGGCCTTTTTTTTCGTGTCTCAAGTTGCTTTTCAAATTCTTGATATTTTGCTATACGAAACCGAAGCTTAAATTGAAACTAATGCTTGCTCCGTGCCAGGGTCATGAGCAATAAAATATTGTTTTATACTTCAAGCAAATTTCAAGACCTCGCAAATTAAATCAGCTACTAATAGCTGAACTTCACCTTCCATTTGGCCACAGTATCGACTTCTTTTTTTTTTATTATCATAAACTGGTCATAAAATCATTAAAATTGTCCTCTTTCAAAGGGTACGAGTGCCCAAATGTCTTAAAACACAAGAACAAAAAATTCACGTTTAAAAAAAAAACCCGTCAAATTTGTGCACCGTGTTACTCAAAATCTTTTAAAAAAGAGTTGGGTGTATTACTTAAGGTATCCGACAACTTACGACCACTTTTTTTTAAAAAATGGAGATATGGGGATTTTTTGTGATTTTTTTAGATTTATTTAGTATATTTTAAGAAAAAAATCCTAAAATTTGAAACAAAAAAAAATTATTATTATTAAAATGGGAAAAAAACTAATAAAAATGTACAAAAAATTACATAAACGGGGCCCGCTCTGTACAAAAGTTTTGAGAACAAATTCTCAGTTTTTCAATTTTGATGTGTTACTTCGTTACTTCGTTGAAATGACCTTGAGGATAAGAGATATTTTAATTTTTACAAAAACTAGAGCACTTTAACTTATTGACTACATAAAATTGCTTAAAAAACAGTGATTATATTCACATAAAAGACTGTAAATTTTGAAATAAAGCAGTGATTGATAAATCTGAAGGT